>JAOPUG010155011.1:0-12115 GCA_027564375.1 Micropterix facetella | reverse complement strand
ACTTCTCGTTATTTTTGTCTAAACAGATGGATTAACCCCAGACAACATGTACCTTATCATGGCCAATAACTTTTCTTTTTACTATTTCTACCGGTAATTTCGTTTCAGTAGTAAATGTGTAAAAACCGTAATATTCTGATACAATTTATCCCTAGGTATTTAATGAACGGAAATTGTGTGGTTGCATTTTGTTGTCTGTCTGTCTATTAGTGTACCATTTTCCTTTTATTGAACCTACTCTTCCACAGTATTAGCAGAATATGTTCCATAAGACGTTAAATTGCAAAACAGAAAAAGAACAATGATTTGACACCTATTTTTAAAATATCAATTTAAAATTTTCCATCGGCTGTAATTCTAATCATTACTTGGGATTTAAGCAAGCTTTCTTGTCAGCTGATAGATGGCGAAATTAAAAAAAAATCGCTATCTATCAGCTGTAATTCTAATCACTTACTTGTGGTTTAAGCAAGCTTTCTTGTCAGACGATAGATGTCGAAATTTTTATTATCCCGCATAAAATTTTTTCGTTACTGTCGATTTCCCGCAAGCCGCGTTAAAGAACTTTGTTCTAAATATACAATAAAATAAAAATGTAGATATAAAGATATATTAGGATAATTAAGTAAGTATATCAATATTTAATATGATGACTAAAAATAAATATATTAATAATTACTGGTTTTAGTAGTATAGGTTTATATATATTTAAAATGTGTTTAGGTAATATTATAATGTAATAAGCTATGTTAAAATTGATTTGAAAGAGAGTTAAGTTTCTGGGAGTTTCTAATATTAATTACAGGCGCTGTGCTGTGTCTTTCTTTCTTATAAATATTTTGCCATTTATGATCCACACATATCGATAGTCCTAATTTTTGGCGGAAATTCGTGTGGCTGCATGGAGCTTTTTCATGTCACGAGAAAGATTTTCGCAGACGTAGACGGCTTTTATCTCGCCGTTGATTCCGAGGTGTTCAATTTGTTTATTGGATTTATTATATTTTCTCGTGGCGGCGATAATCTCGTCTCTCATACGAGGACTGGACAGAGTTACCACGATGTTTCTTGGCCGATCAGAGGTCAGTTTTAGCTGAGAGGCTCAATGACACGTTGTAATATTGTCACGGCACAGTGGTATCGATACACGCGAGCAGAAGCTGGTTACTATACAGATGAAGTTTTCGTTTTTGTTTTCTGGAACTTCTTGAATTTCTATATTGCAATTTCTACTACGCTGATCCATGGTGTCAAATCTTTGCTTCAATTCAGTTATGGCCTGGCGTAGATTCTTGTTCTCAGATTGCAATGCCATTATGGTTGCAGTATCTCTTTCCTGGTCTTTGCTTGAGTTGATCCATCGAAGTTTTTAATATTTCTATTGCGCCTAAAGAAAACGAGATTTCCCTCTTTAATAGCTGCAATTCATGTGTAATGGTATCATTGATGTGAGTGAATAGGCTATCCATAATATTAGCTTTAAAGCTATATAGTTTCTGGTCGATATGAGTAATAAGTCGGTCGAAGTCGAAATTTACAATAGAAGCTGGTGCAGGATATTGCCATTGTGTTGTGCTCTTGGCTAGATGGTCGGGAAGATGAGCTACTAAGGGTGCTCTTGGCTAAAGTCTTCGCAGATACTTTCGTTGGAAGATGCCGATTTCCTTTACAGCTGGGGCACATTATTGAGTTCTTGCCGTCTGTTTTCATTGCCTTAAATATCTTTTCCTGCAACCGGATGCAAAAATAATGAAAATCCTTGTCACAGTGAGAGCATTTTAATTCGTCTTTGAGCGTAGAGGATCATTGCATGTTTGACACTTCAGATTGACGTTCGAGTTTGACGGCTTTGTGGCTGAATTTTTAAATATATAATGCTTGTTTTTATTTGATGGCCTTGAATAAGCGACACTTACTTGTCTTTAGTTGTACAGTTGTTTATTGGGATATTATAAATGTACTGATATTTCAATTATGATCCAGCAAGGACATAATCCGGAGTGTTACTTTATCTTACTTTATCTGTCACAAGGCAGATGGCGCTGACGCCTGATGATGAATTGATGTGTGGTGATGCAGTTAGATGGCGTTTTATTTATTTTCAATGGTCACATTTAAAATTTTTATTTATTTCGGTAGGTGCAGAATGATTTAGCAAACGCACAAACCATTCGTTGCTTCGATTAATATTTTATCGTGTGTCGTATACATTTGTAATACAATTTATTATATTTCTTTCGGTCGGTGGGGTTTAATAATAAAAGAAAAAAGAAAATAAAAATCATGAGCCGCACCGAGGACTAAACTGCGGACACGCGGCTCGGTTTCTGCACAAAGTCTTAAGCCATCAAACGACTATTCGGACTACTGTACCTGAAAAGTGTACATAGGCGAAATTGTTTTTAATTTATAATTATAGCGTAACGGTATTTTGCAATTGTCGATTCCTGCTCGTCGACGCCCTGTAAGTAGCGTAAAAGAACATCGTTCCAATAAGTCAACGCCATATTATTCTTTTTCAAAATTAGTTATTGATTTGCTTTCAGTCGTTTAATATTTGCCTGGACATTTTCTTGTGTGCAAACATGGAAATGTTGAAAATTATTTTTATTTTCACATATCAGGACCTATGGCTTGTCATACATTACAGCGTCTGGCACTATAGTTAATGCAAATGTGTACGCCAAGAAGTGCAAACACTGATGGAGAAGCTCGCGTAAATCGTTCTTCACCGCTGCTTCTGCACGAGAGCGCGCGACCACCCGTTTCACAGCAAACAACAGCGCAACGTAGCAGGAGTTGCGACAGAAGACTTTTCGTCACCCATCATAAGCACTCACCAGTTCTGTAATGACATCCGCTTTTTTAGGAAATTGAATATTGTTTTAAAAGAGAGAAAAAAATCAACTCTCCTACAGACGCATTACCCAGCTCCCATAAAATTTATTATTTTTTTATTTTTATTAATTTCATAATATAATGAATGGCAAGGCTGCATAGATAAAATAAATAATATAATTTTTATACCATTTTTTGGTCGTTAATTTACTCTATAGGTACCACGGCAGCTTCATAGATAAAGACCTAATATTACTCTCTGGGTTCTTCTATTTAGGGATAAGTATGTACTCGGTGTTTGACTGATTAACTTTCGATCCCACAATCAAATCAATTGTATTATTGTTTCAAACATCACAATTACAGAGACTATATAACAAAACCTAACCTAACTGGATGGTACGATAATGCTACTCAAAGTTTTTTAGTGTTCGAAGGCTCCATCCAACTTAGGCCGCAAGGGGACCTTGTTTTGTGACCCATCCATCCGAGAGCCTCCACGAAGAGATGAATGGATTGAAAGAATTCCTTCTGATAAGCCTTCGTCAGTGCACTCTGCAAAGCATGTTTTATCTGGCGAATTGTCGGGGGAAGTCTGGAAATGTAGTTTCAGAAGATAATGGGGTAGATGTTGACGTAGTGTCATCCACATTTAAAATGGCTCTTTGGCCACCCAACACCGATGGAAAAAGCGAGTAAAGGGTACCACGGACTGTAAATGCGCACACTAGGTAGAGATTCGCGTAAGTAACGTCCAGCTGTGACCAGTCTAGTGGAAGGAGCAGTCCTTTCAAAACTGGTAAGGGAGCTTGCCAGTGCTATCGCTGATTGAGGCAGGATTCTGTTGAGCAATGGCGTAATTATAACTATAAGAACAAGAATAAATTTATTTTCAAAATGAAATGATTAAACAAGTTATATACAAGGTCTGCCTAACTAGGCCGAAACCTGTACCAAGGTATGTAGACTCGACTATGTGAGTTGTAAATTGTGGATATTTGTCAGTTGTGCCTACATTTATCAAAGTAAAAAAAATGGTTAAAGCTAAAAAGTAACTAATTATTATTACAAAAATAACCAATAAAAATAATAATAACCAATAAACCAATCGAATAATCAGGTTGATAGCCAATAAATAATAGAGTAAAAACATAATAATATTCTTAGAAGCAATACAATAAAAAAACATTAAATAGTCACGACAAAGTGGTGTTTAATGGAGAATGACAGCAATGGACACCTTGATCACAAGTCTGCCAAATTCAAGGAGTAGTGGACCTATTCTTTTACTTGCTGCCTTCATATTGATGATCGTCTTCAACTTTTCCTGAAATTCATTGTAAATCTTGGGCACTATATATGTTAAATGTCTTTGTGCAAACGTTGTCAGTGATTGTAAGCAGTGGTGCTCCTTGTTTGCATGTTTCGTGATTTTGTGTATAAGAGGATTTTGTATGTAATTTATAAGGACTACTTTTGCATAAATTTGCCTAATATCCAGCAACTCCAACTCACTGAACCGATCACTTGAAGAGTATCTTTAAGGTTTATATGCCATAAATCTAAGCAGTGTCTTATGCGCCTTAACAATTATCTCTAAAGCAGTATGCGTACACCTTTTTCATCCCAGAGTACGATATGATATTTTGCTGTGTCCTAACCCATAATATTTAGATTTGAGAGTTTTCAGAGGAATCACTTTTCTGAGAGTCTTGAAGGGATACATAGATTTTCGTATTTTAGCCATTAGAATACCGATATGAATGTCCCATTTCAAAGTTTTGTCAAATGTTAATCCAAGATATTTCACTTGTGATTTACTCGTATGTTCTATACTAGTACAAGTGCAGCAAGAATATTCTGATCTTATTTGAGGAGTTGTGTAGCATGTATGAATTTTGAGGCCTGTATGTTTTAAAGTTTCTATTATCCGTTATGGAAAATGTGATGTAGTTAGCACAAGTAAATTATTTTTCAGCCAAGAGTTGATATTATTTAGATTCGGTAATTTAATATACGGCTGGCCATGTCTTCTTACGAAAGGCTTGAGCGGTATCATCAGGGAATAATTTTGCCTTTCCTCCATGCAATGCCACATTAGGCAGGTCATTAATGTAGACCAGACAAAGAATCGGCCCTAATAATCTTCCCTGGGGAACTCCATACGAAATATACTTTTCAGAGGTTACTTTACCATTTACTTTTGTGACTTGTGATTGATTCGAAAGATAGTCGATATACCATTGCAAGGCCTTCCTACGGATACCACACTTCGCAAGTTTCTTCAACAATAAGACGGGTGACATTGTATAAAACGTCTTGCGAAAAACTATCAGTCACTTATCCCTTTCATCGAGACAGGTTACTATTTCCTCAGTTAAGAAGGCAATAGCGTATTGAGTCGATCTACCAGGTCGAAAGTCATATTATATAGGGGATATCATATTAGTTTATTTAAGAACATCATTAATCTAAATGTTACGGCTAGCTCAATTACTTGCTCAATTAGAACTCTAGATTGTATGTCCAAAAGTCTTTATAACTTATCT
This sequence comes from Micropterix facetella, assembly GCA_027564375.1. Classification (NCBI taxonomy): domain Eukaryota; kingdom Metazoa; phylum Arthropoda; class Insecta; order Lepidoptera; family Micropterigidae; genus Micropterix; species Micropterix facetella. The sequence continues at coordinate 6,728 of JAOPUG010155011.1, read as the reverse complement.
CGGGGGGAAAAGGTGACAACGATCGTTATAAAATCCTGAGATAGCGAGTTATCCCGCAGCATCGTTAATCTCAATATATCCGAATCATCATAATCTATCGTAATCTATCCGTAATCATCGTAATCTATCCAAATCATCGTTAATCTCAATCTATCCGAAAATGAAATCCGTTATATTTTATCGACGACAGCGCCGCGGACGCCTATAGCGCCGACCCTGCAAAATATGTTTTATATACATTTTTTCGAATAATGTTGTTAAATTGGGATATAGTTTACAATGAAATATAAATAATAACATGTCAATCTAATTTTTTTTCTTAGTGAGTCACGTTTTTAAAACGAGCCTCATATTGGATTAAGAATGACGCCATATGGCTTATTGTATTTCCTTTGATAACTATGTCGAGGGGGTTGTAAAGAAAACAGTAATCCGCTATTTTTTGGAGGTCGCCATATTGGATTTAGAATGACGTATCACGGATTATTGGATTCTACGTGTCATACCCTTTTATTTGATACTCATGTCGAGGGGGTTGTAAAGAAAACAGAGATCCGTCATTTTTTGGAGGCCGCCATATTGGATTTAGAATGACGTTTCATGGTTTATTGGATTCTATGTGTCACACCCTTTTATTTCATATCCATGTCGAGGTGGTTGTAAAAAAAAGAGTAACCCGCCATTTTGTTGTGGCTGCCATATTCGATCTGCCGTAATATTGAATATACTGTATTATAATGTCTTCAGAACCAAAGGTGTGTGAAAAATTTCAGCATGGTCGGATATAGGGAAGTTTAGATTGCAAAATTTGTATCGAACAGACAAACAGACAAACAAGAACGCGAGTTAAAAAAACGTGTTAAAAATGGACTCTTACTGAACAATGAAGTTGATTCGTTCTCAAAATATCCTACTTTAGTTGTGATGATGTAGCATTTAACAAAATTCGAAACTATATTACATACTTTTTCCACGGTTATGTTATCCCATTCCCGGATAAGTAGTGACTTTAACTAATCAAATATTCTGTCCCGTGTAGTGCAGGTCTCTAAAATTGACCATATACTGTAATCCATGCGATTCATATCGGGCGAGTAACCCTACTCGCCCGCCGGACATTCTTGAAAGCTGATGAAACCAGTAAAATTGCCTTTACACCACTATTGAATACTTAAGGCAATGTGAGCTGGAGCAGAGTCTTGACTAAAAAAATCAATAATTGGTGGCCGAAATGCTCCTGGCTCCAAGGACCATTATATTATATTGTTCTCCCAACTAGATTATATAGTTATCAAAGCCAAGAAAATGATAGGATTTTTGTTCAGAGTATGCAGGCCGTTCAGCTACAAAAATACTGTATTATGCATAAGTAAGAAGTGTTGTAGAATTCGGTTCTACTATATGTTCACTGATGCATGTTTCTTCCGTCAACAAGGTATAGGGGTGACCAAAAGAGGTTCTTGCGCTATCCAAACCGCCGCGAGCACACACACATCAAGACATACGAGGTTCGAGAGGATTACTTTAAGGTTGAACCGCTCTATAATAGACGAACCGTAGCAGACATGTCTTTCCTATATGATATTCTGCATAGCTTAGACTGCCCAGCTTTAACAGACCGGATATCTTTAATAGTCCCCCCAGATGTACGCGAGTTTCTGGTATGTTTCATGTGCCAAGATGTAACACAAGCCACTCGGCAACTCCCCTGTGATACGGTTACCTAGCTCTTTTAATTGTAGGTTGAACGACCTTGACATTTTTACCCTAGGTAAGAATGACATTTTTTCCCCCACGCTGTTGTAGAAAAATTTAAGAATACTAACAAACCCAACGACATATACTATGCTATGGTATATATCTTATTACCGTTACCTTATCTATATCTTATCTATATCTTATCTATATTTTAATTATTTCTTATCTATTTCTATATCTTTGATAAATTTAAATATGCTCGTTTTATTTCAAAAAAAAATCTTTAAAAAATACGTTCTGTTTACTTAGGCGCTTTATAATATATGGTAATTTAAAATGTTTAAATGCTAGTGTTATTTTACAATGTTTTCTCATAACAATTAAATATGCTGTATAAATTTTAGCTAATAAAAATAATTTGAAAAAAAAACCACTGAGAATGTGTTGTTGGTTTTTCGACACTCTTTTCAACAAAACTAAGGGGAGTTTTGCTTGTATCGCAAATGCCACCCAAAACCATAATAGATTTAGCGGTTTGGCAACGAGGAACATATCTAGCAGATTTTGGATGATTAGCAGCCCGTATTCTGTCATTTGGTGTTTATAGGATTATTCAAACGAAAACAAACATCGTCAGTGAATACGGTATTTTCCAATTTTCAGCAGTGGTGCATCGTTTAATATATATCTTTGGTATACTTTTTCTTTTATCTCTGTTCTGGAGAAATTGCGCTTTCTCAGCATGTATGCTAATTTCAGGTCAGATTTAATTTAATGTTAATCTCAGGTCAGATTTGACAATGCGTTGCGTCTAGCGACTTATCCTCAGATCTCAAGCCAGTTTTCTCACCTAGGTGTGTGGATTGCAATCGAACCTTCTTTTAATGTTGTGTAGGTTCATATACAATCTATCACTTCATTTTCTTCCTCTACCAGGACGGTTCCTTATCTGGTCACTCTCGTATCGTTTAATAGTTAAATAAACTAACTTGAGATTGCAATCCAACCTTTTTTTGATATTGTGTAGGTTCCTAGACATCCTATCTCTCCTTTTTTTCTCTACCAGGACGGTTCCTGATCTGGTCACTCTTGTTGTATCGTTTAATAGTTGAAGGAACTAACTTATTGGCGCGGTTTCTTGTATTAGAAGAACGGCTGTGGACTGTATTTTGCGCTTTCTATTTTAGTTTTTTGAATTGGCAATAGAAGGATCTCGCTCACCTTAATATCCGTTGCGTCTTGTGCTTATCAAGGTGCACGATTATTGTAGTGGCATTATTCTTCAGTTAAACTATGCAACACAATAGCACTGATTATTCTTTTAGTTTTTAATGGCTTGGTCGGCTCAGCTCGCTGGGCAGATCCTATCTGGGAGCCTCCTCGAAGAGGGACCAACCCGGTGGATCCTCTGTGCGGTGGATCCGGGGACGGAAACTCGGAAAAACCTGGACAGTTGGCACACGGGATGGAAATAACGGCCGTGTTGTTACTGACTGATACCCAGAGGGGTTTAGAAGCGTATGCTTCTTAAGAAAGCGGGGATTTGTAGGTACCTCAAGCTGCTTACCCTTAGAAATGATTCGTGGGCCAGCCGATCTCGGATGAGATGCCAAGTAAAGGATGCCCCGTATCCGCGATAGTTCCAGTTAGAAATTGCCGCTCGCTTGAGGTAGAGGACTGCGCAAGCGACTTCGAACCCGCGACCAGGCGGGTGGTTGAAGGAATCCGACCAAGTCTGGGAGTCAGGGGGTGAGGCAGCCTGCATGGTGGCAATTCCCTGTGCCTCGCTGTAAGGTGTAGGACCCTGACGGCAGTGGTGGAGCTTGGTACTTAGATTGTCTATGTCCATCGAGTCTCTGTGTTTCGCCTTAGGGTGACAAGTAATTTGAAATAGTTTTGATCACATAAACAATGTTAATTTGCAGCAAGCACTGAAAAATAATGAGCCCAAACAAACGTCGACGCAACGCATTCCATTTTTGATTTTTACTTCGGTCCACCCCAGGGGGGGTGGGCAAGACTTACAATCCTGCGAGGTTTTGTTACTATGCACGATAACTCGAGTAAACTACGTCCGATTAAAAAAAATGCTTTTGCCAGTCGATAGATATGACCAATTCACAAAGTCCTGTAAGATTTTGGGGTCTGCAATACCTACGGTTTTTATATTTTAATTCAGTTAAGTTTGCGGCTGCCGCCTCTCTGCCAAAATAGCAAAACCTATATATTAGGTTACTATACGTTTGTAGGAGGTCTCTTTAATTTAGATTTTTTTATTTGGAGCTCTATGTGGATGGATTATGCATTCAAAGATTGGGCGCAACCAGGCGCACAGAAAACTCAATTGACAAACTCAATTGACGAAGGACAATTGAAAATTCAAAATAAGCAAAAAATATTAAAAAGGAACTCACCTCATGATGTTGGGTGAAAAAACAAAATCTCACTGAAATAATAAATAATTTTATTTTAATATTTGATTTCTTTTTTGTATCACGATAACAAAAATATTGCTCTTTTGCATTAGAGCATCGAGTACCAACTGACGGGGCGCTATCAGGCACACAGAAACAGGTCATTATATATACATGTTATTACATGTAAAATAATGAAATATTAATTCATGTCTACGATTTGCCTTTGCAAAATAATACACAATAAGTTTGCTTAAACAAAGGAGTTCTTATCTTTATCTGTATAATTAAAGGAAACTCGGTATCATGGACTAAACATTATTTGCATTTCATATATATTTTTTCCTTTTATCGTGTTATTGTAACATCGATTATCACAGAAAGTTATAGGAGAGCTTGTTCTCTCAGGACAATTAATGTAAAAGAACATTTGGGATGTCATGACATTAATCTCTTACGTAACATTCGAACCGTTCCAGACAGTAACTCCTCTTTATTGAGGGGATCATTACAGGCACAATGGATCTCTTATGGTTTACGTGATCAGTTCAGATAGTTATTTTAAACTAGTCTGAACATCCTAATATATTATACATACATACAAGAAAATAAACATATGGGCCGAAGTTTGACAAACCCATGCATTTTCCCCCTGTTAAGTTTTCTATTTAATGTTGTCAACATTATATTGGGCCATGGGTAATGAGTACTTGGCGGCACTTCAGCATTTCAGCACTTCAGACTCGGAGGCGTGCTGTACTTACAAGGGGGCACGTAGGTACTGCGAAGTGCCGTAGAAGTAGAAGTCATGTAATTGGATTTTAGCGATCGTTTTGTGCGTCACCGAGAGAGGCGGCTGCAATGACGAAGAAGTCGCGACGCCGCTGCGCCGCGCCGCGTAGCTTCGCGCCCGGCGGAAATTCTCAGCCGCACAGTCCAGTCAAAATAGTGATTTCACCTTGCAAACCTTTTTTTTTCGGCTATTTTGACTGGCATACGTGGTTTCGACGATATGGCAAAAAATCAAGATGCGACCTTAACATCTTCATTATAGCACAAGTGCAAACTTTTTACCATAATACTTAACAAATAGGTAGACAAATCAAAGAATTAGTTTCACTGGAGGTGTGGTAATTGCTACCGGTGAACCCGCTATCCCAGGAAGTTATAACGATCTTGTCGTTCTTTTTCTCGGGGAATAAACGAAAATATTCCCGACAACACATTCATACTCACAGTCATAATACGTCACCAGCCCACACCAACGCCTTACCCCAGGACACTCGGAAGTACCACTTAGTGGGCTTCCTCGCGCCCTTACTACGACTAGATTTCGACAGATTTTCCCATCCTCCAGTCTGGCCACTGATTGCATGGAAGTCTACCTGACGTTACGGTAATTCATAATTCAAATTTGTCGCGCTTTCGAGGGGCGCCCATTGCCTGCCCGCGGGATCGTGTGGAAAACGGATAGTTTCTAACAATAGGTGAGCCAGCTCAACACCTACGCCCGCTTCTTAGGAAATGTGAATGTCTAGACTTCACCGGTTATTCGCCGGTCGAGCAAGCGATTGCCTGACACGCTGTGCAAACCGCCCAGTCCGCTCGAGATGTTTCCCCGGATCCGCACTTCCTATCCCAACTGCCTACGTCTGTACGACACAACCGCAGGCACAGTTTACAGCGGCCCTTCCAGGTTGTCCCTCTTAGAGGAGGCTACCGGATGGGAGCTGAACCATAAAAACATAAACAGGCCATCAGGCTCAAGCTGGACGAAATCATTAGGAACCATTAGTGTAATTGCATCATTGTTTTAGAGTTGGAATGAGTGTATTTGTTCTAACGCATGTTTAAGTGTCATTATGGGTTGTTACGCCAGCACCCAACCCGACCCGCATACAAGGCTCACGTGAAGCGCTTTACATTTACTAAGAAAAACTAAAATAGATTTTGCTCGAGATTCAATTTCTCCTCGTTCAGGCGTCTGTCCGTCTGTCTTTCTGGCTTATCAATATCTCAAGAACGTGTTGTCCGATTTCGAAAATTCTCTCTCCAGTCTGTTTCTTTCGTCAATGGGAAGAGTTGATTTGATTTGGAGAGCCGCCCATAAACCAAGTCAGGGAGTTACTATACAAAGGGACACTTTTTTAGCCCTATGATCACCAACTTATTAGTTCTCCGAATTACAAAGAAAAACCGATTACCGAAGATTTTTTTAAAAAATCTAGTTGGGCGTCCTTGAGTTACAGTGATTGGCCATAGTTGGATTAAATTATTGGCTTGACTTACAGTGACAGATTAAAAACATCTTTTCCGATTTCGAAAATTCTTTGGCCAATCTGTTTTATTCATCGACAGGGAGAGCCGTTAAGATGTTAGGGGTTCGTACCTGAAATTGATCGGGAATCCGCCATACAAACGGAGACTGAGAAATCACATTTTCATTAGTACGGTCCCCATTTATTTATTAACTTTCCGAATTAATACAAAAAATAGTTTACTGAACGAATTTTTGAAATCGGCCGGTGTGTTCTTCAGTTACACACTTTAAAGCTGATTTACTTAAGGAGACAAGGACGTAACTTTTAAATGAATTATCCGATTTGATTTTTTTTC
>JAOPUG010154987.1:0-12123 GCA_027564375.1 Micropterix facetella | reverse complement strand
AAATTTATATTAAGAGGAAATTTTAAAAAAAAACTTTTAAAAAATGTGTATTATTTATTAGCCCATTCGTCATATAAGAAACAATCTTGGTATTTTATTTTTTCGCATCTGACAACTTTCAGCTCTAAATTAAAATGAGTTTATTTCACTAGTGATATAAAGTGTCATTTTTAACGCTGTCGGCATGTATTTAAAATAGTTTTTTTGGTAATTATGGTAGAACACCTATGTTTTTAATATAACAGTTTTTATCTACCTATTTTCTACAGTATTTCTAGTTGCTTGTCCCTGTATACTCTTGACTGGTCAAGTTGATCTGCTCCGCTGTAGTTTGAAAAATATCCGATTTACTGCTATGCTGCGTCGTGGTGTCAGCCATGATACACTCGTCGAACATCTCCACAATCAGAGAAACGAATATTTCGATAAAATAAACTATTATCGCGCATCTATTGAAATGAAAGACTCCGAACACCATTACAATGTAAGGTTTTAATTGAATTTCTGGGAATTGGGCTTTATCTTAATTACATATCTAATAAAGTATGGAAAATTCCAGAAACATATAGCTGATGCCGACTTTCAAGAATCAATTGCATTGAACGCGGATTTATATTCTAGAGAATTCGACGAGGGCACTGAGAAGGCTCTAATAGAGTGTGTTATGATGCATGAGAAGATTACAATTATGTTTGAAAAGTTCCAAGAATTTGCTACAATCATGGTCATGTTTAAAATAATAAGCGTTACACTTCATCAGTGTTTTCTCCTGTACGCTTTTAGTTACACCCTGGACACGGAAATACTGCAGTATTATTTTCTGACAGTCGCTGACATTGCGTCCTTTACTTATTTTGCACATCAATTGATGCACGAGGTTGGTATATTAATTATTCTCTTCAATTAAATTAAGGATGCAATCGATTATATTACGATACGATTAAATGACGATTATTGGTGTTTTCCCGTTTAGTCAAAATTGAAGATTGTTTCCCTGATTATTTGGCGATGACCGGCGGAAAAAATAAAACAAACAGCATAAAAACACCGATGAATCTTATAAAAAATCTAAATACCAACCAGGCTGATAAATTAAGAAATTCCCAATATTCCTCTCTAATACTACTAGGCGATGGCATCTGGAGTGCTTGTGAAGAATGATGCGAGCGGATGTGATCAGGAGCCTTTGTCGAATATTGCTGGGAATATCCCTCAAGACGAAATAGTGCCCTATTACGATAAAAAAAATAAACATATTTTTATCAATTGAAAGATGCCAGCTGTGAGGTGTAACTATTTATGATTTCCATGTCAATAACATATTTTTAAAGACCTTGTCTTAGGGCGTTATTAAAAATACTACACTTATTACCGCTCGTTTGCTAAATTAAATGCTGGACGCAAAGAAGACATTCTAAGTGGTAATTAATATATGTAATAAAACATAATAGTTATTTATAATTTTCTTTATTTGGAATAAAACGAATCTCTCAAACCAATATTTAACCTAAAAAAAATTCTTAACACGCGTAGCCTAACTTAAAACTTCTGATTATAATAAATTCTCGCAAAAAACATAAGTTCTGATATTGAAATCTATAAAAATAACGGTATAATCGGTCCAATTCCTCAACCACGCCTGCTTATACGCGTACGTCTGCTTATACGCGTATGACTGCCTATACACGGTTATGCTGTCACACAAAATTATTCAACTTCTGATTCCTCAAGCACTGCCGCGGATATCACTGCTGCCGAACGGTGACGTTTCACATACGTGTCATGATACCAATACCAGGAAAATAAAATACGCGTCCATCTGCTTTTTCGCGTATCATACGCGAAAAAGTAGACGTACGTGCCTAGAGAATTAGTCTCAATGGCCGTTTGTTTTTTTTAAAATATGTAGATTATAGCTAAACCTACATTGGACGTTTATTACTCGTTTATTACATTACTCGGCGGTGGGCAATGGCACCATAGATAGTAGGACAATAAGGCCCATTGATTACAACGACTCTACGTAGGTACTTTAGTAAGATTTCTCTTTTAATAATAAGAGAACTGAAAATCCAATGAATAGGACTTACAAACTACAATATTAATTGAAGATATGCCCGTATCCCGAAACATTATTTGAAATGCCCAGGTGTAGGCCACTAGCGCCCACGTATGGTAATAGCGCCCAACGGTCATTTGAATGGGCGTTAATATCGGAGTGGGTGTTATTGTCACTTTGAACGATTTTACACTAAATTACGTAAATTGCCTTAAACGTATTAACGAAATTTGACGGATAGGTACCTACACTACAGTACACATATAAAAGTATACAACAAACAAAAAAACAAACTGAAAACTTACAATTTTGTACGAGATTTTTTTATAACGGTGGATTCCGTGACAGGTCTTTGAAGCATATCGCGTCACTGTCAAGATGGCGGCACGACAGACTTGCGTTCACGCTAGGTGTGTCTCTATTAGTGTTTTATATGTGTGCGTGAGCTGTAATGCGGCTTTCTCGAATAAATGTACGTTTTCTATATGTTTAACAGATGGTGTTATTGCCTATCTTATATGACTACACAAGAAAAAGACTACCAACGTTTCAGTGCATTAGAAGTTATACAAGGTGTTAACAAATTTTAACATGATTTACATCTGGGCACCAATAATGTTTCATAAAAAATATCTAAAGTGACTTAAAAAATGGAAAACTGATAATTCAGTTCTGTTAATTTTCCGATGTTGATTAAATAAAAATGTAATCCCTAGTTATATGTGAAACAGTGATGGGGATAAGTGACATCCTATAATCAACAAGGCTGAATTAGACGATTTCTTGTTTCACTATTTTTTTTAAATTTTCGCTGGACAGTATTTTTTTAAAGATTTTTTAGTCCAAACTATAGTCAAAAATCTTTAATTTTCAATTAATTTATCTTTTTACGTTTTATTAGGAAATAATCCTTTGATAATTAAGTTTATGATATAACGCGTTCAAAAAATTACCCTCAATTCCCGTATCACTCTTTAGGGGTTAAATCTATCGAACATGCATCTCTTTTTTTATAATTGAGAATTTTATCCAAATTTCCGATTTCAATTGAAGAAAAATAATCTTCATTTCACCGCTAAATGGGTAGGCTATTTTTGCCTTACTATTTTTAAGGCTATCTTTATCCCAAAGAGTACATTTCCTTTTATACCATTTCGGAAGACAAGCGTCTGGGGTAATATAATTCCCCGATGCGCATTTCATCACATGAAAGAAAATCAACTGAATTTTATGTTTATATTATTACTCATTCAATAGTTCAATTATCAAGAAAAATGTCAACCCATGTCACACGTGATCAAAGGGGTAGAATTTACAAAACTCTGCATGGGTACGTGTTTTCTTATTTCTTTAGAACTACCCGTCTTTATAAATTGCAAATTCCCAGGGATACGCGTCTGACGGAATGAAATTTGGACTCCCCCATTTTACAATTCCAGGGGTGAAACTAGGCAAAACCCTCAAAAATATTTTTCTTTACTTCCTTAAGATAGCCAATCATTTATATTTTAGTTTTATACTACAATATTTAAAAAATTCAATTACATAGAATTTCAACCGGATTTCAACTGTTAGGGGTTGGATTTAGCTAAACCCTCTAACATGTATTGTTTACTATTATTAATTGAATATTTTACCCGAGTTTTCGCTTTCTACTGCCGGATAAAATATCAACCCTTGTTGCACCTCCTCCGGTGTTGAATTTTGCAAATCCCTCGATCATGTTGCAGTCCCTTAGGGCTGTCATTCTTATAAATTGCAAATTTCATTCTTAACCTGTTTCGGAGATACGTGCTTGACGGACTAAAATTTCAATCCAGAGGGTTGAAATCTTATGATTGGAAATTCCAATAAACCCGTCTCAATGGTCACTTAGGATTTTAGGGTAAGATATGTCTAAAATGTATCATCTTCTCAGGCGATTACTACTGTTGGGATCAAATGCGAAAGGCCGATGGCTGAAGAACATTTTACCCTCCCTCCCCCCTTTTTTAGTTTAATAATATTGTACTTCGTGCTTTAAAAAATATTTTTTTTACATTAAGCACATGTTATCAGATTGTTACCATATCACTAAACAGGCTTGGCGCTTATCAAATGATTAGATGGAATATCTAGACAATGTCAAAATCCTCCGAGATTTCATTAAATTCTTCATTTTTGTCAAACCTCTGATACGTATACATGTTGCATAATCTAGATCAATATATAATATTTTATGAAATTTTATGACTTTCAGAGTCGTAAAATTTCTGACGCCCTCTATGAGAGCCAGTGGTGGGCATCTGGAAATCGTACAGTACGGCTTGTCTTTACTTATATGGGTACTTGCACAAAGCCATACGTTATTACTGGAGGAATGATATTCGATATGACTTTGGAGGTGTTTGTTTCAGTAAGTACATAATAACACACCTACACGGAGAGTAACATTAAAGTGTGTGTGTGTTGATGTTTAAATTTGTGGGTTTCAGGTTTTAAAAGGGGCGTATACATTTTTTACTTTCACGAGGAACATGCAGAAGAAATAAGACCGTGCAGAAGGCGACTTAACAAATACAAATGCGCAATTATGAAATGATATGTGACTACCAGACAACAGAGAAAGTTGATAGCAGAAACGCGATAGACACGCCTTCTAACGCCTATAGAAAACAGCAGTCAGAGGAAAAATCGCATCGAGAGTGTTTTATCGAGAACTTTATTAAATACACATATAAACGATACAAACACTTATGCACTCTATAGCTACCTAATCAAAGCATTTAATTCAGAATTCTAAAGTACGATGCAATAGAATAGTGAAAGTTTGAACCAAATATTACCACAAAATTTAAAAAATAACAATAATTTAAAGCATTTCCGGAAAAGACATACCTATATTTAACATCCAAATGTTTAGTATATGAATCTAGTTTTAATTAGAGTAAATAGTCCTACTTATATTTTCAGATTATGTAGATATTTCATATTATATTCATGGTATGATATATTTTGGTGTGAAAAATACCTATTCGTTTGCTACAGTAATGGCTGGTCGGACATTCTTGTGTGACAAAAACCATCAGATTTTAATCGCTAATACATACTTTATACTTACGAGATTAATAATTCGTGAGCAACGGCTGTGCCTAAAATGGATAGATTTGTTTGCACGCATTTGGTGCACAGGATGTGGATTGCCTATGATTCATCGCGCGTATGTAGACGCATGTGGGTGATAGTCACGAATTAATTTTATATAGAGAAAGATAAAGTTGTGTTCCGTGGAAACGCTATGAGCTAGGCCATTGATTCTAGTGCCGTTGCAAAGAGCTGGCTGATCACTACTAGGATTTATCGTAAAACAATTAAAATATGCACTGAATATTGATAATAAAATTGATTATAAACAGAAATATAAATAAAATATTGACAAAATAAAGATGTCGTCTCATGTGATGCTCGGAATTATAGAAAACAGTAGTCAGAGGAAAAATCGCATCGAAAGAAAGGAAAAGGCCTAAAAAGTCCAGGGCCGAGCGAATGTGAGAGCTACGGTAGCGTCGAAAAGAAAACTAGGAAACGGCGCAAGCCGAGCACGTAGATCGTCCATCTGGCGTATCACCGCCGGTGACAGCCCGCTCGTCTACGGATCATCTGCAGACGTCGTTGGCGGAGACACACTTGACTGACGACGAGATTAATTAATGAAGAAAATCAATTGTATCCAAACAAAAGGAGTTATATTTCTTCGACTAAAATCCCGCAAAAGATCGTGACGTTTTCATGTAAAATCCTTCGGCTCGGACAGGACTGAGCCCGCCCCATTTTTTTTGTAAGATTATTTCATTGAATTACGATTTCAACGACCAATGACTATATTGACCACTCTTTGTGATTATATATCTGCTAAATTTGATTTTGATATTCATATTTCTTTTCCGTTTTTTTTCGGTTTATTTTTGATCATTTTCGATTATTTCATGGGAGAGTACCTAAGTCACTTAAATTTCGATTTCTTACTTTATTCCGTTTTAGATACACTCGTACTAAATTTACGATCGCCGTTTCACCCCCCGTTGAAGGTGATTTTTTCACAAAACCGTCAAAACGTTTAGTTCTTTTACTTCGACAGGAAAAAGTTGAATTGATTATTTTTTTTTTTTAAAATTTAACCCCATTTTTACTACCTTACGAGTTGATATTCGCCTAACACTCGAATACATGTTTCTTGATTTTATATTAGTGGAATATTTTTTCTGAATTTCGAAACCGTGTTTTAATCCACTAAAGAGATTATTTGACTGGCTAAAATTTCAACCCCTTGCCTCACCCTGTTAGGGGTTGATTTTCGAAATAACCTCGAATAGTTTCTTTTTATTGCATGGATGAATAAGTCACCCGAATTTCGAATTTTTACTTTATTCCATTTCAGATATACACTTACCAAAATTACGACCGCCATTTCACTCCGTTAGGGATGTTTATCCTCAAAACCCTTTAGTCTCTTTATTTCCTTAGAACATGTTCGCCAAAATATAAATTGATCAGATTATTTAAAGTATTATCGTTTTTTACCACCTTTGATATTCACCTAACCCTCGAGTGCGTATTTATTTATTTTTTAATTAGAATATGTGCTCTAGGGAGATATGTGTTTGGCTGTCTTAAATTTCAACCCCCCGTTTCACCCAGTTAAGGGTCGAGTTTCGAAATAACCTAGAATAGTTCTTTATATTTTCATGGGAGAATAAGTCTGCCAAATTTCTAGATTTTACCTAATTCCATTTCAGATATACACGTACTAAATTTACGACCTCTATTTCACCCTGTTAAGGATTTTTTCTCAAAACTCTCAACCACATATCCCCTTATTTTTTTAGGAGAATATTTCCACCAAATTTCGAATTGAACAGTTTTAAAAAAAATATTATCCTAGTTTATCTTAGCATAACCCTCCAATCAGTGTTTTTTTTTATTTTTTTAAGTGGAAGCCGTACCTTATTCCTTAACGGAGATATACATTTGACCGGCTAAAATTTCAATCATAAGTTTCACCCTGTTAGGGATCGACTTTCAAAAAACATTTTTTTTTATTTTTAGGAGAAGTAAGTCACACAAATTTCGAGTTATTGTCGTGTTTCCTTTCAAGTATAGAAGTATCAAATTTACTTCTTTCGTATAAATAACTTCTTTTTCTTAAATTTAATAACCTAAGTAAACACATTGTTGATTTGTTTAAATTTTGGAATCATAAATTATAGTTATTGTCACTTGTAATATAAGACATTTGATATAAGCACATATTGTAACTGTTTGTTTCCTAAATAAACCAAATATAATTTATAATAAAATAACCCTTGAATGCGTTTTTCTTTATTTTAGAAATGAAATAATTTCTAAGTCGTATCTTAACCCGCTACATTTGACCGACTAAAACTTCAACCACCTGTTTCACCCTGACGCTGGAGCCCCGTCCCACTAACGATCAACATCATTGCCCATTATCCCGACAAGAACCGGAGTTAATTTTTCTCTAATTAACGCGATAAACTGAGTGGCCACATGGGCAAGGTCAATGCCCATTATCGCCATTAAGAACGGATATAAATGTTCCGCAAATCTAGATAGACGCACATTTTGAGAACCACGATTTTTATAACTTTTATGTCACGGATCCCATAAACATGGTTTAGTTTGAAGTATTTCTAGAAACTCAATCATTCTTTCATTTGTCCACTCCATAGCCGTAGAATACGAACAACAGTCGCTCCGGGCAGTAAACAAACACTTGTGATCGCGTCGGAGCACATTGGGCACTGTGACAAATGTAGGTGTGGCCGCTATAAGCATTAATTATCGCGACAAATCTCTTTGATCCCCCCAAAAATACCACCATACGAGATATCACCTAATGCCAAACGGCACTGTGAATTCCGTTGAAAAAATCTCGCGTTAAGTCGTGGCTATGCCTAAGTTAAATGTCCATTAACGCGATAATCAACTGCGTCTGCCGTTAGTGTGGCCCCAGTAGTAGGTGTGGAAAGTAAAAAAATCCTCTCTTATCGCACCCAAAGCAAACTTTCTGTCAAGAATTTAACCCCTGTAGTTTCGGCTGGGCATTGATAAGTGAAGTGAGTTAGTCATTCAGCCAGGTCACTGCTTCTTATTAAGTTATAAATATTTTATGAATGCGAAATCTTAAAAATTAAACTTTTTATAGTGTAATTTTTTTGGGAAAAAATATTCACCATTTACTTCTGCCACCTAAGTGGCCAAGTCTTAAAATCGTGCGCGAAATAAGGTTAGTAAGCACGATAACTCGAGTAAACTAAGTCCGATTAAAAAATCTTTCGCCAAAGTTATAGATAATGTAGAGAGCCCATTTGATTTTGGAGGTTGCACGACCCACGGTTTATTTTTTATCCTGATAAATAAACTACAATAAATTGAGGTGTATCATTGAGCGCGCGGTTTATGTATCAAGACATGTGACTAGCATTGGCGCTGCCTGCAGCGCGTGCGTAAGCGAGTACAGTTATATAGCGGTCTCGGCTGGCATGGCAGCGAGCGGTTCGGCATGGTCGGCATGCTGGCAATTGCTTGACAACCTTTGTATCCCACTCGTGGTGACATGGCCAGAGCCGCCCAATAACACGGTAATGCGGTGGCTAGCGGGTGAAAACGCACTGGTCGGTGTGCTGGCCGCTTCTCAACAACGAATAGCCGGAGAAGTTTGGAAGCGCAATATGACCTAAGGAAGCGGGGGTAGTTAGGTACCTTGATCTATCTTGTTAGAGTCTCGAAGGCAGCAGGTGAGGGCAGAAACCCCACCCACCACCCGGGCAGTTATAACGACTGCGGTCGTCTTGTCTGCCTAGGATGTCAGTCGGAGCACATCATGGGCCATTCTATATCCCGAGAAAATATCTCATTCCTTCGGGAAAATATTTCTTTACAACCAGAAAACCACACGGGGCGAGCCGCGGGCAAAAGCTTGGTTAGATCGAGAATCCACACCGCTGTATCTTGAAACTCTAAATTTTGCACAGGGCTTTAATTGATAGTGGAAGGAAGCACTCGGGGATTTCTCCTAAATTCAACCCCCAAGGGATGAAAGAAAAGGGTGAAATTCTGTTGTATGGAAAGTCAAAACCACTGAAGCTATAGACATCAAAATTTATATT
Source organism: Micropterix facetella (assembly GCA_027564375.1). NCBI lineage: Eukaryota > Metazoa > Arthropoda > Insecta > Lepidoptera > Micropterigidae > Micropterix > Micropterix facetella. The sequence continues at coordinate 2,895 of JAOPUG010154987.1, read as the reverse complement.
TTATCCACACATTACATTATGACATTGAAATTTTTTTTATAATCAACCCTTGGGGGGTGAAAGGCAAACTCCCGGTTTTTGACAATACTTTAGACTCCTAATTTCCTCTAGTTGAAAATAATACATTGGTATTTAACCAACGCGCTAATGATTCTGACATGGGTATTTATAGTGTATACATAGGTACCTATATTAATAACAGTTGGTTTAAAACACTGACTAACAGTAAGTTTGTAAATATATGTAGTTCATATATGTAAGTATATTATAAAGCTTACTCAGAAATTAATATGAAACGCAATGCCCCACACCTTGAAGAGATGCGGGCTCGCAACAAAAAAATACCCAGATCCAGAGCTGTCGAACAAAACGCATGTATATGGGGTGATTAGTTCGCGATGACGGTTTCGCAAAATATTACGCGACAGAGCTAAATAAAAATTTTCCTGAACAAAGAGACAGATTTTCCCTAAAATGCTAGGGTTATCAACTCTGCCACGACATGGTGAGAGTTTCTCTTCGCAATCTATGAGTATTATATTCTGTCGTATCTATCAAAAAGCTAGTAGAGTACAACTAAGGGTACAGGATAACAGACGTATCCGTGCGGCTAGCGATCAAACCCTATTCTTAGGATCAAGGCGTTCAGATAGCCTGGAGACCACTTAAAACGCACTCTCATTGGCGGAGAGCAATATAAAACGCTGCTGGTGTTTGTTCGGGCAATTCGAAAAAAATTTCAAATTTATATAGTTTAGTTGAACGCGTTGGTGCAAGTCGCCCACCTAGAGTAAAAAATACGAATCGCTCCAAAATAATTTTTACAATTGTTACATTCAATTAGAAAGCATACCGAGTAAATAGTAATTCATCAATCGTCAAGTTTTCTCCAGCCAATATTTATTATAGTAATCTCCTCGCATTGAAATGTCCTAAATGACGATAATATATTCTGAGTAAAGGGTACTATCCTTGAATCGTAAGAAACATTTTTGGATATTTTTCCAACACAGTAATTCATGCGGATTCCATATCTCTGCATTCCTTGCTAATCTACTTCTCACAGTTGAATTATTCAATGTATGAATAACACGGCTAGTGTGGAAATGTTTTAGATTACATGTAACGTATGAGTTGTTAGATTTTGTGCAGCCAATAACTTTCAGAACAACCCCTTGTGTTGAACAAGCAACTACTTCATGCGATTTTCACAGTGATCACTGTCATTTGGCACATACACTGCACCTACTGCCGTTTTCTCGCAATCCAGAGGCCACCAACGTAGTGCGTTTCGATACCGACAGTGTTAAAGAGACTCGCAATTGACAGCGAAAAGCGCGTACGTCTCAATGATTTAGCGGTTTGAGTATAGTGAGGTAGCGTGCAAGAAGCGGCTTACATGTAGCGAGTGTGTCAACAGTTTATGGTCATGCGCAGCAGAAATCGATCAGGCATTTTGCATTTCCGGTGAGCTATCACACCGAGCAACAGCTAGGCGAAACTAGATCGCGGCCACCCTTTTAATTTCTACGTGCATAGACCAGAAATACCAATTTGTAGCCACATAGAAATGCGTTAAAATTATGGTAAATAGATTGTTATCCTCATATCCATCTGTATATGCGCATGTGTGTGTGCTTGTGCGTGTGAGTGCCCGTGTGTGCGCATGTGTGTGGGTGTTTGTGTGGGTGTTTGTGTGGGTGCCTGTGTGTATGTATGTATGTAAAATAATAAATTAGAAATCCTTCGAAACGGATTATTGTTATGTTAAAACATACGAGATAAACCTCGTAGGAATAATTTGATAATTTAAATTATTCAATATAATTATAGTCGTCTTACTTATGTGATTATTAAGCGTTTGCCTTTTATTTGGTCTGACTTGGGTTGTTATTAGTATTGTTTTTATTGATTATTTGTTGCATTAGTTTTAAGCTATTGATTTATTTGATTTTTCTTTGATTATTTGTTTGAAATTTTTGATCATTTGAGTTTTAAAACGTTTAGTATCATGACATATCCAACTGTACTTGCAATTTTGGATGAATAAAAGACTATTGACTATTGACTATTACATTTATTTGTGTACATTTTTTATTTTTATTCAGACATGGCCCTTAAGCTGTATATGCATCCTATTAGTCCACCAACACAAGCAGTTCAACTGCTTGAAGCGGACCTTGGATTTAAACTGGAAAAGATTGTGATTAATGCGATTAACGGTGAAAACAAAACACCAGAATATCTTAATGTAAATATTTTTTTGTAAGTAACTAGACGTTTCTTTAATACATACACTGCTAAATAACGTACGTCTTTCTATTTTTTTTAGAAAAATCCTCAGCATACGATTCCTTTGCTAGAAGATGGAGATTTTCTGCTGTGGGATAGGTATGTAAATAATATTAGTAATCAATAATAATATATAGACCAATAACAAATCAAGAACGTAGTCAATTGAACGCTGTAATTACAGAACAATATACGCAGCTTTCAACATCCAATAACAATTACTGATATGACTAACAAATGCTTGAATAAAAAGGCAATAAACCCGTCTAAATATTATAATAATATGGCCACATATTAGCGGCGTAATGGGGTCATGCAGCTCAGATCATAATGGCCAACGATTGTTATCTTGTTCGGCCTGACTCACGGCTCAGCTCCCATCCGGCAGGGACCTCCCCGAAGAGGGATTGATGTCACCTACTACGGGCGAACCAGTTTACCCCGGAGCGTTTCAACGAACTTTATCGCTATATCACTCCGAGGTGAAACACAGAGACTTGATGGACGAGGACAAATCCATGTTTAGAGTCTCGAAGGCAGCAGGTGAGGGCAGAAACCCCACCCACCACCCGGGCAGTTATAACGACTGCGGTCGTCTTGTCT
>JAOPUG010154924.1:0-12147 GCA_027564375.1 Micropterix facetella | reverse complement strand
TGAGAATATGTATGACACAACGATTGGTATGATAAGAGGTATGCGATTGATTCGCATTTGCCGAGGTATAGTAGTTTCAATGTCTTTTTAGATGAAAGGTTTTTTTTGCGCGTGGCGTTTTCTTGCCATTTCGTCCCAGAATTGTTTAGGTCATATGAAGGGAATATCGCTCTTCTTTGCAAGGTTGTCAGTGTTGTCGTTGTCTTGCAGGGTTTTCGTGCCCTGGCCCCCACAGACTTATATTACACAAATTAAATACTATTCGTGTGAAATTTCTATTTAAAAACGCGAAATTTAGGATGATAATCCTCCTTAAATCGTTTGATACACACAATAAGAGATGTGACGAATTCCAACGTCACGACTATTTTTCTTACGGCCCGTGATCCCTTTTTGTATAAATCCGCTTACCTTGCGGGACCTACTTGTGAGGAGAGGTTAACAAGGTTCGTGGCCCGGGGCGCGTCTTCGCCTAAATGGAGCATTTTGTTTCGTGACGCCTCGAAAAAATTGATAATAAAATAAAAAAAATGTTGGGATTGTGTTTTGTTTAGCAATATTAAGGGGGCGCTGTTAGGTAAATAAATCGGATTGATATGCCGAGGGAAGTACCAGCAGACCGCAATACACTGAAAACCTATTACTGGTCACGCGGAGATACCACTAGGTATTCTTATGGCAAGCAAAATACTACAGGGAAGCAATACGCCGAAACACTACTATTGCTTGAGCGCAGATATCGTTCTTTTGAAACAGCGCATGGCAAATGATATAATTTTTAGTTTTTTTAAAGATTATAATGAAAAAATAAAAGAGGGCAAAATTTTGTATCATCACATTTTAATAATTTACTCGGTATGTATTACCCATATATTTTTAAGTTGTTTCGCATTAGATTCCAAAAAAAATGTAAATTACAAAAAGGCGATTTCTTCAGCTTTTATTTCATTTTATTCAGAAAAAAATCGAAATAATGAAATTTCTCATTCTAGTACTAAAGTTTAAGAAATTTTCTACAAGACTTTTATTGTTTTGGACTAGACTTTTTATTGTTGTTTATATGCACTCGGGAGTTACTTAAATTTGATCGCAAAATGTCCGTTTTCACTGTTTGAGTGAGATAGTCACTTGGCTGCGTCGGCTACTTCGGCTATACCCGTGATGACATCACAAACTCTTTGAATAAGGGTCTATTTTTTAAAAAACTATTCTTACGATGTTTTAAGATTTAAAAAAAAATACATAAAAAGGACTCTAGCCATGCATGTCGTCTATACTTTGGAGGAATTTGAAAAGATCGTACTTAAATTAAAATAAAATATAAAAGGTATATAGTATAGCGACACTATTGATTTTTTTTGATTGATACCTTTGATTGATACATCAAGATCTACACGACGACGCAAGGGTTTACATGTGTAACTTTTTCCGTTGCGGGGTTGTGATTCTTTGGTCTTTGGGGCCTAATTGGGTCGTGCAGCTCGGGCCCTAATGGCCAATTTGTGTTGTCATGGTAGGCCATACTCATGACTCAACATCCATCCGGCACCCTCCCTGAAGAGGGGGACTAACCCGGTGAATCCCGCTATGCGGTCGGAGGGGGAACACCACGGCGGCCCTGGACGGTTGATGTATTGGCCGGTTTACCGGTCTTGCTCAACTGACGAATAGCCAGGATCGTCTGAAAGCGTAATGCGACCTAATATGAGAGAGTAGTTGTCGACCTGTCATCGCCGATCCTTAGAAACGACCAGTTGGACCGTCCAATCTCGGTTGATCATTAAAGGATACCGAGTGAAGGACGCGACGAATCCGCGATATTTCCGAGTCTCGGAATGCCGCGCAAGTGACTTCGAACCTGTTACCAGACGGGAGGTCGAAGAAATCTGATCATATCTGAGAGTGAGGGCCCGAGATGCCCCACAGGGCTTGAAAATTTCCAGCGCATCGCGGTGAGGAAATGGACTATCACGGGCTGTTGGTGACGATGGGTACGTGGATTGTTTTTGTCAAAATTTTCTGCGTTCATCTCGGGCGATATAACGATAGCGTTCGTTAAAATGCCTCAGGGGTAACGGGTTCGCCCGAGTATGAATATTAAATCCAACGATGATTGTTTGGTCGCGCAGAGTGAAATTCCAGACCTCTATCGGAACCCCGCCCCCTGCTCGATGATGTAAGCACACAAGCACGCAAGTTGAACATGCGTAGCAACGGACGATTATCTATTTTTAGAATAAACAAGCCACTACGCGCCACAGCCCTCGGATCAAGAGATATAAGTCAATATTCGCGGACAACAAAAGCGGCACACAGCCAACTCTGGTTTTTTTTTAAATATGGCAGCTTTTTTAAAGACGTTTCCACGTCGAAAATCTGGTTGGTATACTGCAATACGCGACGATGAAACGACATGTAATGCGTCACTTTTCAATAGGCTTTGTAAAGGCGATAATTTATTTTCATTCAATTTTCAGACTCATTTGTTTCCTTCTCTTCAATTTAATTGATTTTTATCGGCTTATAGCCAATAGTGAATTTCCGTTCGATTTCCAAATTCTAAATTTTTTACCCATATTTTAAAATTACTTGGCCCCCTCAAGAGGGCCAAATCTTACAATCCTCCAAGGTTTTGGTACTATACACGATAACTCGCGTAAACTACTTTTCCAATCGATAATTATGGCTAATGCGCAGAGACCAGTCGATTTTGGGGTATGCACGAACTACGGTTCTTCTATTTCAAGACAGTTAATTTGGGGCTGCCGCCTCTCTGCCAATATATCAAAACGTATGTATTAGGTGACTATACGTCGAAGGAGGTGGTCTTTTTAATTTAGAATTTTAAATTTGGAGCTCTATGCAGATGGATTGTGCATTCAACGACCGGGTGCTATCAGGCGCTAAATAAACTTAGTTGACAAAAGTCGCATCTAGATGGCGATGGAGCGGGAGAAAACATTAAAAATTACCAAAAAATAATGAACGCATAGAACGAACAGCACTATCTATTATGTAGCACGTGAACTGTTTCGATAACATCACTTAAGAAAGAACCGCGATATCAGGCGCACAGAAACGGGTCATTATATATACTTGTTATTACAGGCAATGTAATGAAATATTAATTCATATCGACGATTTGCCTGTGCAAAATGACGCACAATATAATTCCTTAAATAAAAGAGTCTAATGGTGACTTCAAAAGTGTAAAATGAAAGAAAACGTTAGTTTTATGGACTAAAAAATATTTGTAAATCATGCATTTTTTCCCCTTTTATCGTGTTAACATAGAACGGATCGCTATCAACCATACAAAGTTTTTGGAGAGCTTGTTCTCTCATTGCAATTAAAGCGGAATAACATTTGGGACATCGTGATATGAATCTCCAACGTAACATTTGAAACCCTTCCAGACAGTGACTCCTCTTCATTGAGGTGGCCATTACTGGAGTGACGCAATGGATCTCTTATGGTTTACGTGCTCAGTTCAGGTAGTTGTTTTATACTACACTAAACATCCTAATATATTGTACATACATACATGAAAATAATCATATAGGCCGAAGTTTGACAAACTCATGGGTTTTCTCTCTGTCAAGTTTTAATTATTAAACTCGTAAACCACTAAAGAAATAAAAAATAACCTTTCATAAAGTAGACGCAATATTATCAGGATTCCAATACATTTTATTTTCCAATCTAGCATTAATAATAACGAAGTTATGAAGTATTAAATTTTGAGATAGTAATATTTTCAATTCGAAACTCGCTAAAGATATCGAGGAGTGACCTGAGCAAGAGTTGTAGGCAATGTATTTATCTACAAGTCATAGTATACGTCATCCACTGACTAATAGTCATATTTATTAATTTATTTTTCTAGGGACAGTATTACGGATTTATGATTTTTTGAAATTTTGAAAAGGCCGATTTGGTTCTTAACGGTTCCGTGTAGCTTGGGCTATGATGGCCGTTATGTCAAGTTGATTGGCTCAGCTCGCGGGGCAGCTCCTATTCGGGAGCCTCCTCAAAGAGGGATCAACTTGGTGACCCGCTGTGCGGTGGATCCGTGGACGGAAACTTGGGCAGAACCGGAAAGCTGGTATTCGCGGCGGGAAAACCGGCCGTGTTGTCACTTACTGATAACCGGAGGGGTTTAGAAGCGTATGCTTCTGAAGAAAGCGGGGGTAGGTAGGTACTTCAAGCTGCCTACTTTTAGAAACGATACGGGAGCCACTCGATCTCGGGTGAAAGTTGCCAAGCAAAGGAAGCTTCGTATCGGTGATAATTCCAGTCAGGAGTTGCCGCTCGCTTGAGGTAGTGTCCGCGCAATTGACTTCGAACCCGCGCCCTCAAGTCTGGGAGTCAGGGGGTGAGGCTACCCGCAGGGTGGCAATTCCCTATGCCTCGCCGTAAGGCGTAGGTCTCTGGTGGAGCTTGATACGTAGAATTGTATACGCCCTTTAAGTCTCTGTGCTTCACTTCGGGGTAATATAACGATAAAGTTCGTTGAAACGCTCCGAGGTGGACGGGTTTGCCCGTAGCTGGTGACACTTAAAGTTGATCAAACGACCTGCTTTCCGATATACATTCTGTCAAAAATTGACTAATAATATTAGCTGAATTTGGAAACAATAACTTTAAAAAGGGAGAATATATTTTAATAAATGACAACGAATGACTTTCCTTTCAGTACTTGTATGTTTAATATAGATTATTAGTGGGTAATTAATACTGACTATGAATAAGATGTGATTCCAAAAAAGTAACCACAAAAAATAGGTATATTATAGGATTGCTAATAAATTAGCAATTGCTCTCATAAAACTTATTTATATCCCACATTCTATGGACACAACACAAACATTCTGCCCAAACTTGTATTTGGCGGTATAAAAGCGAGATAAACATCGTGGTTATCGTGGATGAATACTATCGCTGTTTTTAGAAACATTGAACGATGATAATTTTTCCATTTTTGCTTAGAAGCTCTCCGAAAACCCGAGATTTAATCAAAAACAATCACAGCGCGAGACCGAAGATACTTTCGCCCCAACATGTCACAATTCGCTTGCACTCGTCATAGCTTTGCGATGTGTGTCTGCGTAACAAGGAAAACTTGGGGACCGCTGCGCTAGGGATCGCTATCTACACGCATAACATGAACTCTTGATATTTCGAATCGGGTTTGAAGTACATTTGGACGGTTGTCTAAGTGGGATTTTTATTTCATCTTAGGTTGCCTTGTCTTGTGCTCAGTATAAGAGTGCTAATAGTTAGATAGTGTCACAGAGCCGCTAATAAATTCGAGCATCACTCAAGTAATCTGATATCATTAGCAGTTATTAGTGTCCCGCGGAGTCGCTTTACAAATCCCTCTCTGCTGCCACAGATGCTCAGGGGTAAATACCCCAATGGCGCCGACGACGCTAGACAGAGGGCTAGAGGGCGCCGACGCGCCCGACGCCGGCGCCAGCGTCGCGACGCTCCTCCCTAGTGTTTGCCGTTTACGAGTTTATCGATAGCCACACTTTTGATGTAAGCAAAACGAGTAAGTCGTAGTCGGGCGTCCATGTATTCTATGGTGCGGTTGAGGTCGTGCTGCGCTAAGCGGTCATTTTAAATTTTAAGATGGGAGGTCGGAGAAGTCTGACCAAATCTGGGAGTTTGGGAGTGAGGCTGGCCCGCCGGGAAGATTGCTGCCCGGTGTCTCGCTAACGGGTCGCGGCGTAACTGGATACTAGATATGTGCCGTCCATATTTCTTACACTCATCTCGGGGCGATATAGCGATAAAATTCGTTGAAACGCCTTGGGGGTGACAGGTTCGCCTGAGTAATGGTCTTAAATCCAAAGTTGTGCTCTACTATGAGACGTAGCTAAATAGACTCAGTTTAGAAGGCCGTGTCAAGGGATTGAATAATGCGCATATTGTTGCTGTATCGCCCGTCTACTCACCCCCGCGCACAGAAGAATCATTTTTTATTTAATTCGGAACGTGTTTAAAAACTGTTAACACATTTTCCTCATCCAAGGTTCCAAATAGGGTATAAAATTCGCCCTTACTGCTCCATCATTTATTTAACCAGAATCTATGATGGCCGTTCTTCTTTTTCATATATGCCTCCAAAGGCTTTACCCTTTCTAAATTAAAATCATCGTTGTCGTCTTCTTCCGAACTTAAAACCAGAGGAGTCAAATTCATTGTTCCTTGGCGTATCGCCATCTTCTCACCACTTTTTAACATAACAAAACACGTTCGTACTTTTCGAGCACCACTGAAATATTGAGCTTAGCGATTTACCTATACACAGCATATTTAGCTCACATCGCGAAACGCAGCTCAACACCACACAACTTAAATGAACGCCTGGCTAGTGACCTTTTTTAACCAATTTTTTATCAATTTTGAGGGCAGCGTTGAATTTCTCTTATTTTAGTTATATTTTAATTCATCATTCTAGAAAAAACGCATTCTAAAATTTGGAAAACACTATCAAAATAAACAAGAAATGCTCATGATCTATGACGAAAAAAACGGACTGATCCTCAAATTCTGTTTCATTTGTGAATTTCCCTTGGGATGCACCAATGAGTAGTTCATTTATACAAAATATTGGTTCACAGATATAATAGAACGACTATTATTAGTAATAAATCCACTATTCATAAGTTTGCTAAAAAAAAAAATTTTTTACCATGCATGTTTTTTGCATAAACAAATTTTTATTAAAATGGCATCAGAAATTGCCCCTCTATGAAATTTCCATATCGTAATAGCCTCAGATTTTTAGTAGATTAATTTTTCATTATTAGTTTTTCATATTATCATTCTTTATGATGAATATATTGCAGGTTCTTCAAACGAAAATGTGGACCTTGAGGCGTTTTATTGCGTTAATCTCTATTGTAAAATATCATAATACCGTATTATTTTATTATCACCATCGATAACGCTATTTTAAAAACCAGTAAGACATCCCTACGGCCTTTTTGATTTTCTCGTCACTGTCCAATACGACCATTAACGACTACAAGCGTCCATTGTTCCCACATCAAATGATAATAAAAGGCTCACATCCCATTTCAGGCCATTGGCTTGTCCTCCAATACGTATCTATTTACTAACACATTTTTATGCAAACATGACATAACACCTAACAATATACACTAAGCTTGATACTTCAATAATAAATCGACGCTCGCTGAATGAATGAAAAACCGCCCCAAGAGGCGGTTTCGATATCATTGTTTTCACTTTTGACTTATGGGGCCGCTGCTGGCCGAATAAAACGGAATGATTTACCAAAGGAAACGCCAGCGGGCCGCAATACTCCGAAAGCCTATTATTGCTTGCGGGGGGATATCAGTATTACGGCAAACGAAACACCAGCGGGACGCAATACGCGAAAAACTTATTGCTCTGTAATCACCCATGAAAAATTATATATTTTTTGGTTTTTTGAAAGGTTATAATGAAAAATAGAAAGATTGCAAAATATTGCGTCATCACATTTTGATCATTCACTCGGTACGTATTACCAATATAGTTTCAAGTTGTTTGGCCCTATAGATTCCAAAGAAAATGCAAATTACAAAAAGGGGACGACTTCAGCTTTCATTTATTTTTATTCAGAAAAAAACAAAATATTGAAATTTCGCATCATACTACTAAAGGTTTAGAAATTTGCTATAAGATTCATATTTTTATTTTTGTTTAAATGCACGCGGGAGTCACTTAAATTTGTCTAAAAATTGTCAGTTTTTCACACTTTGAAAGAGGTAGTAACCTTAATTGGCAATAAATAATATAATTTTATTTTACTAAACAACAATTTCATAATAAAATTACATAAAGATTGACTATAATGTGGCCTAAAAATGTCTGTTGAGAGACATCCGTTGAAAGTCTCGTCATCCCCGCACCCAAACCAAGCTCCGGTTTATTGGTGTAAAGGGCAATCCGCTTGAATTGCGCGTTAAGGGGGCGGATGGCAAACAAAATAGAGGGAAAACAGAATGTCGCCATCGCCGTATTTACTTCGTTACAGCCGTTCTCTCCGGAACAGAGCGGAAGATCCTTTTTCCTCGATTTTCACACCTAAAACAACGAGGCTGGATGCAAAATAGCGGCGAAAGCGCGACCGCTTTCTTCCGGTGCAATGTCATATCGGAAGTTACAGAAACTACATCTATCACAGCATATCAGGTTCGGCAAAAATAATCTACTATGTGTGTAAGTGTAATATCATTATTTCATTACTGATTGCATATAAAATACGTTCATTTCCATCTGAATATTATTTATATTGTCAGCCAATAAGTATCGATCTGGCTCTGACAGCACGGCAGCAAATTTACATGCAGTGATGCACGTGCAACTATCGTAACTTGTAGTAGATTTGTGGGCGAGAACTTTCCTGTCAGAAGAAAATGTGATCTAGAATGGATATAACTTCTTGCCTCGCAAGTAGGCCAGGGGTTTCATGATATGTGTGACGGAGAGTAGCTCCCTTATCATATGTAGAGTGTTGAATTCCACCAAACCCCGCACACGAAATTTCTCGAATATAGCAGTGCTTAATACACAACCTGCTTCAAGCACAACAGCGAACCCAAAAAATCGCTTCTACATCCTCTCGAGCATCCCGATGTATAATTTTCGTGGTTGGTCCAAATGGGCCAGTTGACCTCCAGCCTACTCCTTACTAATTCAGTGAAGAGAAGTACGGATGACATACACTTCTTCGAAATGCTTTAAGTTGAGAATCTCAAAGCCCAATAACTTGTGGCGGAGAATGGGTTCATACTTAACTTCTAGGCTGTCTTCCTGACTGACTTACACTAACTGGTTACCTGCGAAGGAGAAGCCGTGTTTCATGACATTATCTATCTAATAAAATATTAAGTAAGTGAAATAAATCGATTACAAAAATTCATCTGCTACCCCTCGATATTGACAAACCATTAAAAATAACGACCCCATTGCAAGCAGCTTCCGATTGCTGAATATGTATTAGGAAATTGAATTGAATTGCAAAATCGCCATGAAAATATAATCTTCAATCGGCGGCGTGACTGCCGTCGGAAGTTGTCGATATAGAGATTCAGGTAGTAAAATTTATGGAAATATCGAGACAAAATTCGAGAAGGCTGCTTGCGGATTGCCGTATCAATCATTTCGATGCAGAGTGTAACGGAAACCCGACACCCTTTTGCAATTCAATACGAGGAGTTCTCCATCTAGGGGGACGCTTTCAGCGGTAACGGAAACTTTGCTTTTCAATCAGTAAGTCTGTCGACGGCGCACAAACAGAGTATCGCTTTACATCACCACTTAAGCGAGTTGAATAAATCATGATTATCAAGGAACAGCGAGTTTGAGTAGATATGTGTACAAAATAAACTTCAATCTTAATGACACCTCTTTTGGTACTAGCACTCGTTTGGATCTCTTTTGCCACTAGCCTCGGACACTATTAGCGTAAAGTAGGTGCAAAACTGCGTGGCACTTTGACCTCCCTGGGCGAAAAGATCAGGATAGTTCTGAGATGGATTCCCGGTCACGCAAGGATCGAAGGCATAGAAAAATCCTATGAACTTGCAAAGACGCAAAAGGAACACTATACTGTCCTCAACCATGCTGTAGCGTACCAAAAAGCCTACCAAACCAAATTCTCAAAAACCTCTGCATAGAATAATCTTTTAACCACTGGAACAGCACACCAGGCTTGAATCATTTCAAAACGCTAATCAAAGCTTACGACCGTAAGACTATTAGATAAAATGAATATTAAGATAAAACGAATTTACCACGTGAAGTTTGTAACATCCGACGTTTCGGCAATGTTACAAGCGCTGTTATCCAGGGTAGACTATCTAGATCAGTCCACTCTGGGCAACGCCGGTTGCAACATCGCAGAAACGTCGGGTATTACAAACTTCACACGGTTAATTCGTTTTATTTTATTATATAATGTCAAACAACAGCGATAGTTTTCGAACGTCGGACTGCCCAAGATGCTTTAGCGCTAAGTAGGAACAACTTACACATACTGGTCAAAGCACTCTCAAGACAATGTAGCCAGAATAAACACATGCTCAACCTCAAGCTCCGAGACACTGAAGTGCGCAGGCTCTGCCAAATAGCAGACGAAACTCCCCTGCACCTCGTGTGCAAATATAAGTCCACTGATGCGAAAAAAGTAACATCCAACTGGATTACTACTACCTCCAACCTGAAGAGGTAAAACAATTCAACGCCAAAAGATTATTGATGTTCTTAACTGACGCAAGCTAAGCACGGAAATATATTAAATGGCGAGCATAATAGACTAGAGATGGTCGCAGTGATACAATGCTCAGATAACCTTAGAATAGCCGCAGAACAAAAATAAAAAAAATACATCTCCCAATGGGCCACAGCTCATGGTATAGTAATAAACCCGATCAAACCTCAGCCAGGCTCTAAGTGACGATCAAAAGTTATGTTTGCGATTGAACTGGAGCGGCTGCAGATGCCCCCATCCGATATGTCTTTGATGTACTAAAATTTGACCACCGTTCGCAATTTCGTATTTGCGTTCTGCATTAGATAGAGGGTTTCAATATGCCAATCAATATTCTACTATGGATGGACGTGGAACTTAAGGGGCACTGACAAAATACTGAAAAAAGAATTATAAATGTGTACTCAAAGGGCCGCCAGTCAGTGTTCGACCATCAACGTTAAGAGGGACCAGGTTATTGAATTAATGCAGAGGTTCGACAACCGGTGATCGAGCTAATCGTCGAAAAAGATGCTGTTCGTTCTGTACAGAGACATGTTCGCTAGCGCTAGCTGGAATAGGTGTGGGATAAAGTCTCTTTTCACTAAAAACGGCACGAAACGAACGTAGATAGGGACGTACGAAGAGAGGTTTCGTGGTCGGTTTAAAAGTAAAAATAATAACAGGAAAGCTCTATGAGCGCAGCTCTTACACTTCAAGTCCTCGAATCCAAGATAGAAGATACATGCACATCTTTTGTTGCTTTTTGACGTTCTTAATAACTCGACATTACCTGAGGATCTACGAAAGGAATTTAACAATCTAGGGAGACATGGTATCTCACTCCGATCAGGTCAACACTCTTGGAATTTCACCTCACAGAATATCGTTTTTCACTTTCACTTAACCCGCTTTTGAACACATCTCTGCGGCATAAACGCGCTAGGATGCTTACCAATAATTTCAAGGGATTGAAAAAGCATTACCTGTCCCACAAAAACCACTTTCTCCCTTTCTCAATCCTCTCATTCTTTCTACCTCTCTCTGAAATGGCTTTAGTATTATTATTATTACAGTTTGACTACATGTATATAATAAGTTCACGTAAGACATTATACATATAATAAGTTCGCCATCTGTACATACAAATGTTTTGTAACGTGTGCAATAAAGAATTTTCATTCATTCATTCATACATGTATTAAAAATATAGATTTACTTCTTTTGGATATTTGTTGGTTTTATATTATATATTTGGGTTTAATTTTGCACCACATGTTGTAAGTACATGTTTTTATGCTACCCGACAAACAAGGTCACCCAACAAATTTATTGGTTGACGTATAAAACTTTGTCTTTACGACGGTAAGTGTACCCTTTTGCATAGTTATGAAATAAGGGGCAATAAATGGGTTTCTACCTACAATAACTATCTACTTGGTCCTAGGGACCAAGTAAATCTAAGGAAAATGACATAATTCTGTCAACGTTTGATATTTTTAATTGAAAATTTCGGATTATATTTCAAATTTACATTATTTAAAAAATCTGAACTGAGCTGACTTACCTCATTGTTAGATATAACCGCCTTTAGCTTGTATAATGGGGTTGAGTCTGCCGATGAACGATCACATGTTGTACGAATGTGAACCTGCGGGATTCCCTGCTGTACTTAAACGAACTACAGATAAAAAACAGCCTTTATGGCATATTATGCACATATTTACTCGTGTATGGAATTGCGCTTTGGGGTAATTCAGTAAACGCAGAGGAAATCTTCATCGTGCAAAAACCATGCCCACGAATAATATGTGGAATTTCGACGAGTGAAAGTTGCAAACCACTTTTTAAAAAGGAGTCCGTGTTAACGTTTATAT
>JAOPUG010154918.1:0-12149 GCA_027564375.1 Micropterix facetella | reverse complement strand
ACTGGCGTCCACAATCGTGTAATCTCACACCTATGGATTACTTTCTTTGGGGATATGTGAAGTTACTAGTCTAAGCTAGTAAACCACTGACGTTAAATCACTTGGAAGTCAACATACGCTGCGTTATTGTCGATATACGGCAACAGTTGCTCGATAAAGTGATCGAAAATTAGACTTCCCGATTGCCCTACATTCGAGCCAGCCACGGTGCCTATATGCCCGAAATCATGTTTAAGCACTATTATCATAAAATTCTCTTTTAAATGAAGCCAACCCTATAGCTATTTACATTATTTGTATGTGTTTTATTTCAATTTATATTTGTAAGAGTCTAAATTGTACACCTCTAAAAAAACACCCTACAGTAGTAGAATCGAGATTACGTCGTAAGAAAACAATTTCGTAGAACATAGCTAAACAAAACAAGATCACATCGAAGCAACCTTAGAATCCAGTCCATAACAAATATGTATGATATTTTATGTGATCTTCGCGAACCCAACCCAAATCGATGCAATATTATATATATTGCCATTTCCATTCAATTTGTTTTTACTGCAAGGGGTTTTCTATTTTCAGTCAGTGGCTACTTTATACAGTGAATATCTCCCGTTCCATTTTAGTTCAGTTTAACTTATTCTGTGGAATTCTTGCCAACTTTTTTCTCTTCTTTTTTCACTTGTTCCTATAATTGATAAGGTTTCCTTTTGTAGTTTCCTTTCTGTTTTTATATCGATGGCGAAATATTTTTTTAATGATTTGTAAGTATAATGATATTACAATAAATGAATTAGATAATTATTTATTATTTAATTATTAATAATTGATATAGCCTCTCTGAAAATCTATCGACAATATCCCCACTAGTCGCCTTTAGTTATCTGGATCTCGCCCTTCATTTGCGTCTAGTTCTGTACTAAATTCAGCTAAAGAATCGCCACCCCGAGGCGTTTCAATGAACTTTATCGTTATATCACCCCGAGATGAGTGTAAGGAATTGTGCCAATACATATCCACATATCCAACTACGCCACTGGCCGCGAGAGTCCTACTTCTTATTACGAGGTACTGGGAATATTTAGACCCAATGGAGTATCCTCGTGCCCCCCGCTCCTAGATGTCGTCAGATTTCTCCGACCTCCCGTCTGGTCGTAGGTTCGAAGTCGCTTGCGCGGTCTCTACCTAATGTGATACCGCGGTATATCGTAACTCGGAAATAGCGCGAACCCGAGGCGCCCTTTACCCGGCTTAATCACCCGAAATAGGGTCAACGTATCGCTTCTAAGGATATGTGATATAAGATCAACATTTACCCCCGCGTCTTTGGGAATATACATTCCTAGACCCCTCCAGGTCTCAAGCGATTGGCAATATGGCCGGTAGACCGACCAGTGCGTCAGCCGTCCAGTTCCACCCGAGGTCCCGTCTTCAGATTTGCCGTACTGCGGTTTCACCGGTTGGGTCCATTTTGTTGGAGGCTCCCGGATAAAAGCTTAGGCTCGAGTTGAGCCAAGCAGATCACACTAGCGGCTATTAAACCCCAAGCTACACGGAACCATTTGAAACCACTTGTATCGATCAATACCAGTTTAGGAGTGTCGCTATGCTACGGGTGAACCTGCAGCCTAAGAGCGTTATAACGAAAATTATCATCTTGTCGCCCCGAAATGAACGCACGGACTTGGATGAAGACAATCTACGTACCAAGTTCCACCACAGCCCGCGAGAATCCATCACCACAAAGCACTAGGAATTTTCAAGCCCAGTGTGGCATCCATCGTGCCCTTAATCCCAAATGTTTCTGACCTCCCGTCTGGTAGTGGGTTCGAAGTCGCTTGCGCGTATCATTTCTAAGGATCGTTTCGACCAACGTATCATTTCTAAGGATAGATAGCTTAAGGTATCAAACTGTACCCGCTTTCTTAAGTTGTATTACGTTTTCAAACTCAGCTATTGGTTGTTGAGCAAAGGAGGCCGACCAGAGCATCAGACAACCATTCATCCTAAGTTTTCACTGAGTGCCGCATTGCCGGTATACACTCGGATCAAACCAGTCGAGCATCGCATATGGAAATTTGGTAAGCCAAGGCCGCCATGCCGACCAGTGCTCAGACATACAGGGTCGCCCGAAATCTTCCCTAAGCCGCCATGCACAGCGTGTTCTACGGTTGCATCCATCTTCGAAGAGGCTGCCGGATGGGAGTTAAGCCGGGAGTCGGGCCTACCATAATAAGCAGAGTTGGCCATTAGGACCCGAGCTGCATGACCTCATTAGACCCTAAAAAAGATCAACACCAGGATAAGTTTTAAGATCAACACCTACTAAGGGCGAATCCGCTACCCCGAGACGTTTCAACGACTTTTATCATTACATCGACTCGGGATGAGCTTAAAGAAATTTTGACGAAAACAAATCCACATGTTCAACTATACCACGACCCATTAGAGACCGACGCCTTAATAGCAAAGCGCAGCGGAACTGCCCGACGGGGCAACCTCACTCCCCAACTACCAAATGTAGATGGATTTCTCCATCCACCAGTTTGGTTCCAAGCTCGAATTCGCTTGCGCTAGCTCAATCTATCGTAATAATGCGGCATTCCGTTACTCGGAAATATCGCGGATCCGTTGCGCCCTTTACTTGCACTGCGAGATCGGGTGGACAACAGATCGTTTCTAAGGATAAGCACGATAGGTCGACACCTACCCTTGCGTCTCAGGGAACTTACATTCCCAGGATCCATTCGCGTCTCAGTCGATTGACAACAAGGCCAGTATTCCCGCCACGTCCGTCAAACGTCCAGCTCGGTCCGAGGTTGGAGTCCCCAGATCTGCCGCATAGTGGTTCACCGGTTTGATACCTCTTCGTGGAAGCTCCCGGATAGGAGCTGCCCCACGAGTTGAGCCATTCAGATAATAAGATAGTTCAAACTACACGGAACCATTTGGGCTAGAAAGCAGTGTGGGCACCCTGGCTTAACTAGACGAAGGTTCAACGATCACCTTTGTAGACACTGAAATTGTTAAATAATTAGAAGCAACTGGGCTGAAATCAAAACTTCAGCTTCAGGGTGCCAAAGGAATGAGGAAAGACGATAACTATTCACAGCAAGTACAATTTCAAATAAGAAACATAAATGCAACTGGAAAATACCTATTAAATAATACCAGAATAATAAAAGATGTAAAAACTTCCAGACAAAAATTAGAAGGTGTATCACTTCAAAATCAATAAAATTATCTGGAATCAGAAATTCTCATAGAAAATTACTAAGGAAAAACGACGGTTTTGATAGGCCAAGAGTGACTTACAATAACAAGAGATATAAAGGAGGCCGAATAAAATCCTCAGTATTGACGAAATATCAAATCGAATGGATAATCCTTGGAAAAATCGGCTTGAACAAATGGATGAGTAAACCCAATTGGATAAATATATCCATTCGATTTTACATTCGTAAAATATTATCCATGAAAAAATTAACTTGGAGAAATGGATGAGTAAAATCCATTTTTCTTTACTATATACAAAATAGGATGATTCAAGACTCTATCTGATGGCAAATTATTATTTTTAAAATAAAGATCTCGGAACACAAATGGCCTGGCGCAAAGAGCACCAGGCCGATATTGAGCAAATTACAAAATTCTGCAAGAGACTATAAAGTATGATGGGAAAAGTTGGGAGACAGGCCTTCTCTGGAAAAGCCCTCAAAGGATCTCTCCCATCGAAATAAGTCAACGCAGAAAAACGTCTTACGTTACTACAGCGAAAACTGGAAAAATATCCAGAGCAATCAAAATGATAAAATAACAAATCTTAGGGCATATCCCAAAGGGATATGCAAAGAAAATTAATAACGAAGACGTATCAAGTAGTAATGAGAAGAAAAAGGTACTCAAGTAGCAAATGAGCAGCATGAGTGGGAAAGAAGGAATGCAGAAAGGTATAAAAGCAAAAACAAAAGAGAATCAACCATCTCAAAGGATCTTATATTTAACACGTTTTGGAGTAACATACTCAAAAAATCTGAAAAGTTACGGCTTGTGTTTTGATGCTGCTGGGAAACAGATGTGGTTTGTCTAAATGACAAACTTAAACGTGGTCCTGATCTACATTCATTGCTAATAGTGATATTCAAATGCCGATAGGGAAAAATCGGGTTCACTACAGATATGCCTGAAATGTATCACAAAATACTGATAAAGGAGGATGATCAAAATACACAGAGGTTTTTTGTGGCATGAAATGGAGACAAAGAGACGCCCAAATATTTGTAAAATGAATGTAATGATTTTTGACTTTACACTGTCCCCAAGTTACACATAATATGTAATGATTTTTGACCTTAGACTATCCCCAAGTTACACACAATATGTGAAAAATTAAACCGCTCGGATACTTTCTGACCAATATCCAGAAACATTCGATTCTATAATATATCGAAGCTACACAGACTACTATTTCGACAGTTGTGGCAGTGTAACAGAAGCTAAGAAAAAAGTAGAAGCAGTATCACAAATTTGCAGGTTGGGTGGTTTTATTATTTGCAACTGGGCATGCAGTAACGACGACTTCTTAAATGACATCAGTCCAGAACTGAAGTCTACTCACAATGAAAATTTAGACCTGAACAAAAAAAAAACAAAAGTACAAGTGCTAGGGCTTCCGTTGCAACCAGGCGACGACAGGTTATTCTTCAATTAAGCTTCAGTAGAATCCCGTTGGCCATTATCACAGGCATGAGAATTCCGAAAAAGAGAGATTTTCCAGTATTCAATCCAATAGAATTAGCAGGGTGATTATATATAAGGGCCAAAATAATGATGCACTATATGTGGAGAAGTGGGATAAACTGGGATGAACTATTAAAAAATAATGAAGCAACCGATTGAAAAGTCTGTTTTAGCGAGCTACAGCAATTACATCAATGTAAGATGACAAGCAGTTATCAACAAAGTGCATGCAGAATAGAAACATTAAACATAGAACTTTATGTATTTGAATGTGCTCTAACAAAAGGCATTTGTTACAGTAGCATATTTCCGATAAAAAATCTCAAACGATGAACATCACATAGCATTCATAGCAAACAAAACCAAAGTAGCGACTCTACGGCGTATGTTAATTCCAAGACTAGAATTACAAGCATCTCATCTCGCTAGCAGACTAGCGATACCATTAAAGGGGAAAACAAAACAAAAAATAAAAACCATTATACAAAGCGAGTCTAAAACCGCACTACAATGGATTAGAACTGATTT
The DNA here is from genome assembly GCA_027564375.1 of Micropterix facetella. Classification (NCBI taxonomy): domain Eukaryota; kingdom Metazoa; phylum Arthropoda; class Insecta; order Lepidoptera; family Micropterigidae; genus Micropterix; species Micropterix facetella. Next base: position 6,884 of record JAOPUG010154918.1, on the reverse strand, counting down.
AAGGCGCTACCAAGACTCGTTTGAGAGGTGACCGTAGTCGATGATATGACAAGGGAGCAGTTACCGAGTGATTTCTATTGCAAAGAGATATGGATTTCCGGACCCAGTTATTTACACGACGAAACCCTGCCAAGAGAAAAACAAATCAAAATGATATTCCGAATGATGATCTAGAACTATGACCAGAAGCAATGAAATTGATTTATAAAAAACCTCAATTCATAGACGCTAAACGATTTTCAAAATGGAAACGTTTGGTCAGGTTTATGATATGGGTACGGGGTTGTATCAACATTTGCCGTCAAATACGGCCATCATAAGAGATACAAGCAGCTGAAATGATATTCCTTCGCTAATCACCAAGGGAAAGCTTTTAGGGAGATATCAACCGATTAACAAACCAACAAGAATTATTACCAAACAGCCGAATACGATAGTTATCACCATACATAGATCAATTCTGAATACTAGGGATGAAAATTGTATCGATGCAGCAAAAAACATTATATTTGAGACCAAGAGTCCGGAAAATTTAGACTCAAAATACGACTATACAAGGATACTATTTACCCATTATCATATACAAGCAAGCCATCAACTGCAGAAGCATATTTGCTATGAAATTCAACCAAAGATATTGGATAATAGGCCTAAGAAACGCATTGCGCTGCGCATCAGCAAGATGTCAGACTTGCAAAAAAAACAGACAGCCTATGGGCCACTTACCTCGAGCAAGATTATCACACCATCAAAGAGCATTCACCAATGTTGATCTAGATTAGTCCGGGCCTCTAGAAGTAATAATAGGAATAAAAAGAGAAACTTTATGATGCACTCTTTACATGCCTAACGATACACGTGGAACTAGCAGCTTCATTAACAAGCGACTTAGCGATCATGGCAACAAGAAGAATGTTTGCCAGCAGAGGAACGTCTGACAATACATACAGTGATAACGGGACTAACTTACGAGGAGCGGACAAAGAGTTAACCGCAGTATTACAAGGGCTACAAGAGATGCCCAAGAGCTACCCTACAAAGAGAACTAACCATACCAGGAATTCGGTGGTATATTATTGCACTAGCGGCACCGCACATGGGTGGTGCCTGGGAGCAATTGATGCGCTCAGTAAAGAAATCTATACATGCAGTACTAGAAGAAAAAATCCAAAAGAATAAAAACTCAATACATTGTTGGTGGACTGAGCACATATTGTAAATAGCAGGCCTTTGACACATTTTCTGTGAGCATCACGACAGCAAAAGTAATATTAATAATAATAAACTCTTTATTAAAAAAAAAGACGACCTCATTGCCTTGCGCCAATATCTAACAGCTAATAGTCTAATGCCGAATTATTTTGTGATCGGGTCGTCATCCGGAGTCCCAAATTTTGAGGTGTTTATAAAATAGATTTGTTCTACGTAAATAATGGCGCATATTTCAAGCCTTAGCGAATGTTTTCTGGCGAAGATAAACGAGAGAAATTTTACCGACAATAGTACCAAAATAAAAGGCATAAAAAAATGCCACTAGTAAAATTTAACGACGTGGTTATCATAGTAGTAGACAACCAACCGAGAAATTGCTGGCCCGTCATTATATATATTTAATTACACTATCTAGCGAAAGAATTCTACACTTAATAGGCATAACAACATTAAATTAGAAATAAGATGGATATTTAAGAAAGAAAATACCAGATCGCGTTATTATAATACGATTATTTCATAAAACGGATGATGAGTGCATTCAACTAACCACAGATGGCGCATCGGTATTTTACGACTCAATGCCACTGACTAAAATTGTTTGAGAAGAGGTTAGTTCTACTGACAGATAATAGACGGCAGTAAAATCAATTAAAAACATTATGCTCTGAGATAGTTTTGAATTGATGTGGTAAAAACAACGATACCTGATCTGACTCGAAAGAGTGGAATTGGATCCCATGTGGCTCCCATGTTAAGTTGTCTTATTCTAAACAGAAATCTTTGTATATATTTACAAGTATGTGGAGTAAGCAGAGATGTAGTTAGTTAGTTTGGTTAGTTGGCGTAAATAAATATTATGGTATTATCAGGAATAAATATAAAATCTTATTATCGTGCCTAACCCCCATTCTGCAACGTGAAAAGGTAGAACGAAATATAAAACCAAAGCTTCTTAAACTGTCATAAAAACCCATTCTCAAAATAAAATTATATTTCTATTAAAAATATGTGAACACAATCTACTTAGTATTTTATCAGTCGTGTAATTTTAGAGAATTCCACCTGGCTTTGAGTATCCTGGCGGGAGCCATTTGAAGTAGGGTCGGGTCGGACCGCGACACTAGTAATCTATATATGTATCTAATTAGTAATCATAAATGATAATGAATAATGAATTAGATATGTATCTAATTAATAATTTATTATAGCATATGGTAATAATAATAAAGATGACACAAATAGGTCTATGACTCACTGACTTGATCAATGCACAACTAAAACTGCTCGACCTGGAGACTTCAGATTTTGAACATAACTTACACTCATACAACATATGAGTACTAGACAGGATTTTGAGAAATTCAACCCCTAGGTGGTAAGCCATATGGTCGAACGTTTACTCCATCAAACGCATATATTCAAATAATTTGATTGGCATTTACAAGTTGGGAGAAAGATAGTCCTAACGAAATAAGGAATAGGCATTTGAAGGTTTTTAAAAATTCAACACTTTTCCAACGACAACCAATTTAACAACTGACAACTGCTTCGTGCTCAATTTGATTTGCAATTTCAACATGAATAGACTTACGCCAGAGCAATGCTTACAAATTGTGCAAATTTATTTCTAAAATCGTGGCTCAGTTGGCGAAACTACCGTGCTATATGTCCATTTCACAGTCGACATAGGTAATCGTCCATCCGAGTAGTGTTAGTGTCAAATCTATGGGCAAACCCACCCCCTTAGGATGTTTCAACGAACTGTTCGTTATGTCACCCTTAGATGAACGCAGAGACTTAAGACGAAGGACGACCTATGTACCAAGAGTAGCCAACAGCCCATGATAGTCCGATTCTTTACCGCTAGGCAGTAGGAATTTGCAAACCTAGTGGGGCCCTCGCGTCCTCACTTCCAAGTTTAGTCAGATTTCTCCATCCAGCCGTTTGGTTCCGGGCTTGCGCGGCCTCTACCTCTCGTATTACACGCAGAATTCCGTTACTCTGAAATATCGTGGATATGAGGCGTCATTTACTCGGCTTATATCACCCGAGTCGGTTGGCTAACAGATCGTTTCTAAGGATAATTGTTTGTCACCTCCTACGGGCAAACCTGTCCACCCCGGAGCGTTTCAACTAACTATATTCCTATATCACCCCGAGGCGAAGCGCAGAGACTTGGGGACGTAAACAAATCTACGTACTAAGCTCCACCACTGCCCATCAGAGTCCAACGCATTACGGCTAGGCACAGGGAAATGCCACCCTGCGGGCAGCCTCAACCCCTGATTCCCAGATTTAGTCGGATTCCTCCGACCACCCGTCTGGTTGTAGGTTTGAGGTAGCTTGCGTAGTTCTCTACCTCAAGCGAGCGGCATTCCTGACTGGAATATAGCGGATACGGGGCGTCCATTACTCGGATATTATCACCCGAGACCGCGTGGCCCACAATATCGTTTCTAAGGTAGGCAGCTTGAGCTACCAACTTATCCCCGCTTCTTAAGCAGCATACACTTTTAAACTCCTCCAGACATTAGTCAGTGACATCACGGCCGGTTTGTCCACCCCGTGCGCCATCTGTCCAGATCAGCCCGAGTTTCCGTCTCCAGATTCACCGCACAGCGGTTTAACCGGGTTGGTCCCTCTTCAAGGAGGCTCCTTGATAGGAGCTGCTCCGCGAGCTGGGACCAACAAAAGAAATTACGGCCATCATAGCTCAGATCGTTTCTATGGATGGGTGATAACAGGTTAACCCCCGCGTCTTAGGTCGCATTACGCTTCCAGAATCCTCCTTCTATTCGTGAGTTTACCATGGCCCGTAAACCGTCTAGGGTTGGATTTAAGATCAATGTTACGGGCGAACCCGCCATCCCGAGACGTTTCAACGAATTCTTTCGTTATATCGCCTCGAGATAAACGTAAAGAGATGTTAAGTCAAATCCCCGTATCAAACTCGGCCACTTCCAACCTCTGTCGAGTCTGACCCTTTCGGCAAGGCACTGAGCAAAGATACCCAGCGGGCACCCTCACCTCCTGACTACCAAATTTAGATGGATATGTCCATCCACCCGTTTGGTTCCGGACTCGAAGCCGCTTGCGCGGCCTCTACCTAATGCATAAATATCGCGAATCGGCAGCGTCATTTACTCGGCGTAATCACCCGAGTACTAGTGGCCAACGGGCCGTTTCTAAGGATAAGTGACATTAGGTCAAAATATAACCTCGCGTCTTAGGGAACATACATTCACAGACCCCTTCGGGTCTCATTCGATTGACACGGCCGGTGAAACGACCAGTGCATCAGCCATTCAGTTTCGACAGAGGTTCCGTCCTCAGATCTGTCGCGCATATTTAGGTTTAAGACTATGTTCGGGCGAGCCCGTCATCCCGAGGTATTTCAATGAGTTTTATCGTTATATCGCCCCGAGATGAAACGTACAAAATTGGACATTACATATCCACAATCCAACTACGCCACTGCCCATAAGAGTCCTACTCCTTACGGCAAGGCACTGGGAAGTGGCAGCCAGCGGGCAGCCTAACCCCCTGACTACTAGAGTCTGGCGTCCTTTACTTGTCCTTCACCCGAGATTGGGTGGCCATCGAGTCATTTTTAAGGATAGGTGACGACCGGCCGAACCTATCTCCGCGTGTTAGAGTACTTACGTTTCCAAATCCCTCCGGGTCCCAGTCGATGACAACAAGGATAGGAGCTGCCCCACGAGTTGAGCCGGCCAAGTTGACATGGCGGCCATTAAAGCCCAAGCTACACGGAGCCGTTAAGAACCATTAGGCCAGAAGACAGTGTGAACACCCTGGCTTGACTAGATGAAGGCTCAACGACCACCTTGATAGATAGTGAAATTGCTGATCAATTAGGAGCGATAGGGGTTCAGGGTCACAAAATCAAAATTCCAGCTTCAGGGTGACAAAGGGATGAGGGCATATGATAATCATTTATGAGAAATACAATTTCAAACGGCAAAAGGCATAAATGCAACTGTCAAAAACCTAATAAATAATGTCAGAATAGTAAAATATTTAAACCTTCCAGTACAAAAACTTGAAGGTGTACGACTTCAAAAACAATGGCTTCACCTGGAAACAGATATGGCCATACAAAGTTACAAAGAAAAACGTACGATTTTGATAGTCCGAGATAATACGTACGTAATCATAAGAAGAGAAATAAAGGAGGGCGAATAATTGCCTCAGTTATGACGAAATATTAACGAGTGGATAATCCATGGAAAAATCAGCTCGAAGAAATGGACGAGTAAATCTTTACTATATACAAAATAGGATGACCCAAAACGATACAAAATGGTCAAAGATTATTTTAATAATGAAGAGCACGGAATGAAATTGTGCAAAAAACACCAGGGCGATATTGAGCAAATTACAAAATGATGCATAAGGCTATATACAAAGTTTGATAGGAAATAATGAGAGATAGACCTTCTCCGGAAAAGCCCTCAAAGAATATCTCCCAATATCAAACTATGTCACCGCAGAAAAAATGGAAAAATGTACAGAACTAACAGAAACAAATATAATGACAAGATGCGAGGATATATCACAAAAGCATATGCAAGGAAAAGTACTAACGAAAACTTATCAAGTAACTTAATACGAAAGATAAGGTATTCAAAGGGTACTCCTAATTAGGTATATAATAGTGCATATTAGCCTCCAGCGATAAATCGCAATCTCTTTCTCCCGAATCACAAGTTCTGGGGAAACCTACATGATTACTCTCCTGAAAAATTACCGGAAACGTATGCTAACCTTTATCGCTTCGCAGGTCTATTATTAGTTAGCTATTAGTTAGTTTTCTAGTACTAAGATTTTTCACCAATATCTGCTTATTTTCATTTCTTTTTCACTTTATTCCAAATGTATGTGTATTGCCTATGTGTGCCTAAATGATTAATGAATGCCTCAGAAAATTACGAACCTTCGAAATATATCTATTTTTTCGCTTATCATATTTTGTTTTTCTTTCTTTTTTTTTTGCACCCGTTTTGCAATTTAGCAGTAACCAAATTTGTCCTTGAAATTGCGATTGTTATGCCAAAATTATTTATTTCTCGTTCACCTCGTTTTGAAAATCTCCAACATCTGTATTTTCCTTCGAAAATAAAAAGCAGTTGACATATTAAACTTTTTTTTTGAGAATAGATTTTAATAGAAGGTATCACGCCGTAATTTATTATTAAAATTAAGAGCAGATTAAAATTAAACTCATATTTCTCTTTTTTTACAAAATGATTTATGTACTCGCAGATCAGATACCGGAGCGAGCGATGACGTTGCCCCCAGGTGGCTGTGCTCTCTGTTACGTCACTCGTGCGAGGTGCTAGCAAATAATTACGACCGCATCCGGTAGAGGGCGCTGGAGCGGCTTGTACATCATGTGCCGCCCTAGCCGATGCACGAACATCCTAAAGATAGGTCTCTTAGTAAAATTATAGTTATTTTAGTTGTATTAGTAGTCAACGTAGTTTCTGTAATTTAATTTAAATCCGTAAGTGGCTTTATTTTTTAATAAACTGTATTTTTTATATTAATTATTCTGTGCCATACTGTGACATCCCGAAATAAATAATTCAATTAGTTGAATATTACTAATATTAAATAAAAATTTGATTTTACTTCTGGTAAGATAGTAT
>JAOPUG010154888.1:0-19395 GCA_027564375.1 Micropterix facetella | reverse complement strand
CCCCCCCCCCCCCCCCCCCCCCCCCCCCCCCCCCCCCCCCCCCCCCCCCCCCCCCCCCCCCCCCCACAAAAAGTAGAAAAAAACACCTCGCGTGATTTGTGCACAACCCCCAACATAGTTTCAAATTGTTTGCCCCTACAGATTCCAAGAAAAATAAAAAATACAAAAAAGGTGATGAATTCAGCTTTTATTTATTTTAATTCAGAAAAAAATCAAAATATTGAAATATCGCTTCATAGTACTAAATATTAGGAAATTTGCTACAAGGCTTATATTTTTATTATTGTTTAAATGCATGCGGGAGTAACTTAAATTTGACTGCAAAACGTCAGTTTTTCACTTTTGAGAAAGGTATAGTCACCTTAATGCTGGTTTTACACGAGGCCAATTGCTGAGATAATCCACTAAGACATTAAGCCAGTTTAATGAAAAATGCAATGTAATTTACACAGGTTACTATTTAGATTTAGTTTTTTTTTGTATAGTTATATTCTCAGAAGCTTACAGAGATGGATAGGCGTAAAATTGCTTTGAAGATGTTTTGATTAGAATGCATACATTTGCTTTTAAAGCAAACGACTATATATTGGAATCACTTACTGGTTCGAAATACACGTTCACACGAAGCCAATACACACACCAATCCACCGCACGCACTTATGGTGGGGGTAGCTATGGACACCGAAAAATTAGAAATCGTTCTATTTCAATGGACTGGCTTGAGACAATCCATCGCAGTGGACGGCGTCTATTTACACATGGGCGTAGTATAAGCATGTTACACGATGCTAATATCGGATTGACTCAGTGCATCGTTTCAGCAATTGCAAGATACAAAACACTCAGGTATCCAACTAATATATTTTAGGGCCAAAAACACATTTTTAAAATTTAATATCAATAAATTGTATGTACACACATACCAAACATTAAAAGACAGTAAACTTAAATTTCCTGTTTAATATCCAATTATAATTTTTACACTAAACGTTTTACACATGACACAATAATGAAAATACACATATAGTTACATTGCGTATGTAGTTAAAAGGTTTTACAACAGCCACCTTTATCATTCAAGCAGCCACCATTTTAAAAAAAGCATATGCTTTTATTTACAAAGTTTAAAATTTCTTGTGGATTTTGTTATGATGTTCCGATCGAACTTGAGAACGAAAATCTTATTTGATTTTCTATTTCTGGTATTTTATTTAAATGGAAAATAAAAAATATTATTATGATATTATTATTATTAAACTAACCTGACAAACAACTATGAGGATAGTAATTTCTTTATGAAGTTTCTGCATTGTCTCTTCAGAACTTAGTCCATATATCAAACGAATCATAGGTCTATTACTAATGCAAAATAATAAAAAAAATGGCAAAATCAACAAAAATCATTACAATACCTATTACAATTAGCAAAATCAACAAAAATTATTACAAATTCAGCAACATTTATCACACAACTATTACATTTTCCCAGATGGTACATTGCTCAACAACAAATAATCATACTAAGGACAAAACACATAAAAACAAACGATAGATGCTACCAATAGATTTAACACTATAAACAGACGGGATAAAGGATGAGAAGACAGAACATGTCGTGTGGATAGAAGGAGAAAGAGGCTTTCACAGCGGTTGTCCAACATGCTAAAGATGGCAATCACAAAATAGAAATAGGATATACATTATATTTGCAAAAATAAACTGACAACCATCCTCGAGGACATTAATTTCTTTATAAAGTTCCTGTGGTGTTTCTTCAGAACCTAGTCCCATATATCTAACGAATCATAGGTCATTTATTTACTAACGCAAAATTAAAAAAATATGGCGAAACCAAAAAGAATGATTACAATACCTACTAATTCAGCAACATTTATCACACAATAGCAGAACTATTACATATTCTCAAATGATACATGGTTCAACAACAAATAATCATAATAAAGCCAAAAACAAATAAAAACAGACACTATAAATAGGTATAATACTATAAACGGATGAGATAAACTATGAGAAGACAGAACATGTGAGATGGAAAGGAGAAAGAGGCTTTCACAGCGGTTGCCGAGCGCGCCAAAGATGGCAGTCACAGAATAGAAAGCGGCGTAAATGCAATTTCGTCCACCAGTTAGTTGACCATGATTAAATTCATTGTACAGTAGCTCTTTAATCCGGCACGTCCGAGACTGCGGCTGTGCCAAATTAGCGATTTTGGTGGATGGTTGAACGTCGATAATTTTAACAGGAATACCGAAGATAAATCACTCCAGATAAAAATGCAAACGATTAAACATGTATTTTAATAAAAACAGAGGACACATGAGAGTTATTGTTTTAAAAAGTCAGAGAGTTATTGTTTTATATAGTAAGTAAGTACAAACGGAGCTGCCATGGAATACACAAGGACAATACACAAGGACAATACACAAGGACAACACAGCGTAAATATAACTGCATGGGACATGCTGGTCAAGGTCGACGAAAGTATGAATCCATTCGAAAATACCCAAATGCGGATGGCTCAATCGGTGCCAGATTACAGAATGTGCTGAATCATAGAAAACTGGACTAAAAGGCTTCTATTGTACCAACAGTACACGGTTGCTTTAGAAGGACTTTTGTTCTCGAATGCCCTTTGAAGTTTCTAAAATGATTACTCCATTGATTAACAGGTTCATTTTATAGTGAGAAAATATTTCTAAGAAAATATATAATAATAAAGCCCTAAAAAAATGTTGACAGTATTTTGATTTTAAAATGTCCACACTCCTAGTCATATTTTAAAACTTAGAACAACCGGCGAGTGTCTCAGATAAAAACTTTGTAGCAAAACTGAGTGGAGCGATATACATTGAGTTAAAATGTATATCAGTCGATTTTAAATGGACAAAGAGCAATAACTCGGCAGCTAGAGGTTTGCGATGCTCAGGTTCCAAGCATATAATAATAAAATAACCCGTGTTCGAATATAAAGCGCAAGTGAACAGTTTGGAGAATCTTATTATATTTCGATTTTATATATGGCGATTGTATGCTACAAAATTTAAGCAGAAATGAGCTATGCATACTTATAGGACCCCTCACAGGTCGATACTCGTTGAATAAGCATCTATCTATGCAGATTTCGCCGGAGAGAACGAAAACATTACTCCACTTTCCTTATGAGTCTAGACTGTTAATGCAGTCAATGAGCCGACAGGAAACAAATTCTGGACAAATCAAATGAGATTAAACAAATCATTCCCTCAAAGATACTGGAGTTTGTAGAAATCACAGGACAGGGGAACAAACTGTAAGCAGATAGAAGCAAAAAAGATCTGAGGTTCAGAGGTCGCAGTGCACGTAGCCCGAACACATATGATGCAAAAAAGTTATGAATCAAAGACTCGCAAAACATTTTTAAAAACTTGAGAAGGAATTTACTACCACTGCCCCTAGTCGCCTTCCCCTTGGATCCACACCTGTTAGAACAAAATGATAAAGCGGGAGAACTGTAATTCGGGAGCGATTGACGTTTCACTTGTGGCAAAAAAACCACTCCAGTCGAGCTGCACTTACCCCTATACATAAAGACAAGTGCATATAATGTGTATTAATAGTAAGTGTCGTGTTTTGCTTTTTATTTTTGTTTACCCAAATAACGGTTCTCAGAGGAAACCAATACATTATTCTTCATGAACACAATGTTACATACATAGCAGGAATGGTATACATTAAAAAGGTTATTAGAAATACAATATAATTGGGACGCTCCAGCATTAATACGTATCGCTCCATTAATTTACTTAACATTTTCGTGGCACCTGAGCAGTATCTGAGCAACATGAGAGATATCTGAAATAAGTTTACTCATCCAGGGCCAAAGGAACTAGTGTGGATTTTTATCAGATAATTGTTATATATTTTCTGCAATATCATTTATTCTTCTAGAGTGTTTGCTGACAGCATGTTTTTAAATTTATTTGCTTTTTTTTGACGCATTTCTTCTGCCGCTGCAATTCTTCATCAATTCGCAGTCAGTAAGTGGTTTCTCATATTTCTCTATTGAATGAGCCACACAGTACCTTCTTGTCCAGCATTTACTTTCTTAAACAATAATGGCAGAGATTTCAAATAGCATTTAAAGATTCATATTTTTCTAACCGTAGGCTTCCTGTAAATTTGGAGTAATTCTCAGAGTTTGGTATTATAATGACGATATTGTATTCTTTGAGGACTGATATTGTTTCATTGCAAATTATACAAATTACCTTATTACTTGATTCAATTATGACATATTGCTCATTAAATATTCTGCATTCACTATATATCTTTTGTTTCTTTTCTATATTTATACAAATTCACACAGAAAGGAACTTCCAATCCAAATATTTCCAATTAATACTATTAAGAGCAGGGGTCTGAGTAAAGAAAGTGCACCGGATTTATCTTTGCTACTTTTGATTAAATTAAACACTGTATTTTCACTAAGGAACACTATAGTCACAAAACACACTAGTGTTATATTTCGCTTTTCAAATAGCACTTGTAGCTCCGAATTCAACCTTTCGAACTATCCAACTCTCGTTTGTCTCCCGTATTTGAACAACGCATCCTCGGTGCGTACAACATATTGAAAATCTCTCGGAATTGCTCAAATTTTCAAGACAAGCGATCACGCAGCAAAATGTTTTCAGAACATTCTCTAGCTTTGCTACTTGCTACAAGATGGCACTGTACACGTTCTGCACTTAATTTATTTACTCTATGCAGGATGTCACTATATACATTTAGCTTGGTAGTAAGTAGTCGTAAAGTAGCCGATATGCAGCATGCGCATCGGCTGTCTCCGCTGCAATGAAATTCCTCGATGCAAAATTGCAGTCCGAGCGGAGACCACCCTCGCCCCCTGTGCCATCGGTATCTCACTCGCTGGCTAGTTGCACATTTGAAAAACTACATTATGTTGGTATGATGTTCTAGCTCTAGGTTTTTGACTCTGGGACTTAGCGGAGGACTGTGTAGCCCTTAGACTAAAAAGCTTGGAGACCCCTGCTCTAATGTATCAATCGTATCGATTCATTGGTGAATAACAATTTGCTGTGATTCTTGCACCAGGTTGTAGCTCGTAATAAATTACTTCTTTCATATCCCACCAAGCGCAGAGAATTACCTTACGGCTATGATAGTTGGGTTTTGCAGGGGATTTGGATGGTTGTCCTGGGTCAATCCATGATTTTCTTCGCTGAGGATTATTTTAAGTAATCCATTTGTCATTGCACATCACAATTGGACACAGAAAACCCCTTTTTAGAAAATAGCACAACAAAGAAACTTCCTTTCGACCTAACCCTACCTAGCGAGATTTTCAACAGTATGGTAATCGTTAAAGCATTTCTCTATACAGAGTGCTACGTCGCATTTGATACAGTAAGCGTTAGTTACCTTCGTAGTCCCGCGAGCCGCACAACACACACAATTATGGCACGCATGGCCTTTGTCAGTTGTAATTTCATTTATATAGTGACCATGTGGTTTTAGGCGCTCGATGTCTCGGACCACTTGCGTCTTACATCTGCCGCTGTATATCGGAACAGCTAGTCGGTGGCGACGTATCAACTCACATGCTAAATTTATTTTGAAGTTGAGAAGACTGATTTTCTTAGCACCAGGATTATTGTGTCTATGCACGACGATGCTATTAAAGACGCTTATATTTAGTATACGCCTAAACACATTGATGTACCACTTGTACCCATGCGTTTCCCCTAGGCTGTACATGGACAAATCCCGGACTACATCATATTCGTTCAGCCTGGAAGCATTATAATCTAAAGTTACCGTCGGCTTTGTGTATTTCTCTCCTGCTCTAAGCCCGATCCTCGTCTCGCCCGAGTGATAAGTAGACACCATGGTGACCAGTCTAATATCTTTCCCTGCTATGACGGATATGTCACCGCAGTGTCTACTTAATCTATCGCCTAGCTGCATACGCTTATCATCCAATTTTTTAATGACAGTTGGCACATTCACCTCGCGACGATTGAGAGTGCCGACGACATCTGTTCTCCGAGATTTCAGGTACCGCAACAAAGAAATGTTGTTGTAAAAACTATCCATGAAGAGGCAGTACCCTTTGTCGAAGAGCCCGGTCATGAGATTGAGTACGACCTTTGAAGTTGCACTTACAAACCCATGAACGGGCCCTTCCTCATCAATACTCCCCTTAGTACAGACAGTGAGTCGGTACAAGTACCCTGTTGCTAATTCGCTTAACTCGTATGGCTTCATACCGAATCGGGTCCCCTTTGTCCGGATGCGCTCTCTCCAGGATAGCTGACCCTTCAAAAGTATCAGGGACTCATTAATGTTTAAATTTTGGTGGGGAGTATACAACTCGGAGAACTTTTGATTTACTATATCTAGAAGTGGTTTAATTTTTGCCAATTTGCGCTGAGCTCCATGTTCCAATAAATGGTCGTTATTGCAGAAATGTAAGAATCGCAATATTAGGCAAAATCTATTGTAAGACATTATAGTACTGAAATCCAATATTTCAAAGTCAGCCAGTAACTCTGACGATTTTGCCCCTATGAATCTCGCATTATAAATTAATATCCCGAAAAATACATACAGTTCGTCGACGGTGATCTCCTTCCAAAAATGTACCCTGGAGGAAGGAGAGAGACCATCTTCAAATTCGTATTTTTCAGCAATAGTCGTCCATGCGTAATGGTTTGTCTCGTCTACGATGTATTTCATGGTCTTATCGTCCCATATTTTGGTGAAAATGTCATATGGAGATGAAGCGTCTGTAGAGGGGCCAGCTTCTGCTAGAAAGTCTTCCTTTTTCCCAGTAAAAGTGGTAAAGTCGTCCGACCAGTTAAATTGGTCAGATATTGCCTCTTCCGGCTGAATTTCAACTTCAATTTCTTCCCCCGTGCCATCGTAAAATGCCCGATTGACCTCCATGTTGTCATCGTCGAAATACTTCTCGCTCCCGGAATCACAGAAGTCCCCTCCCGTTTGATCGTCAACAAGCGGGGAGGTGATTTCTTGAGACGTGGAATGAATAGGATCCGATTGGGCCGTAGATGAAACGGATGTATCAGAACAGCATGAAGACGACGAGAAGCGACTTCTTTCCACCAAGACATCGTGCATTGCCTGATCAAACTCGATGTCATCATCGTCAGAATACCACTCGCTTCCGGTGTCAAATTGATCAGATATTTCTTCTTCCGAATCGGGGAAAATTTTTTCCATCATGATATCGCACATTATTCGATCAGTCTCATCGTCATCATCGTTGGAATACTCGCTCCCGGAATCACAGGAATGGACCGTGGACGGAACGGATGTATCAGAACAGAATGTAGACGACGATAAGCGACGCTTGTTATAGTCGAAATTTAATTCCATATTCCTAGGATTCCAAACCTGAAACGAGAAACATACTTTATTTTTTTTCTTGCTTTGCAGAATCAACGCACCAACACACTTCATCGTCCAGTAGCAACATATTTCAAATGGCCACACTGTACCTAATATCGCTCAGCTCATCCATCCGTTGCCTATCGGTGATCTTACGTAACCGGTTTATCAATGTGGCTAAGAAAGAAAGTTACATAAAAGAGCCTATATCTTATTGTGACAGTTTGATCACCTAAGTTTAGTATTGAAAAAGAACATGATGACACAGGCATTTTGCAGCCATTGAATCTTATTTTGGTCTACTTTTCATATGCTCTCGTCACCATTGGAGATAATTGATCAAAATTTTGATTTTCCATTTTATACCTACGATTACAAATATTGCAATTCAAAATATTACCAGCAAATAGACATTCAGTCGCAAAAAAAACTAGCAACAGCTGACTTCACCAAACTGTCTTTCTTCTATACAAACTCTTGATATGTTAAAAAATTATATTATTGATATGTTAAAAAAATATTGATATGTTCACCATTACTAACCTACAACAGTTGGTAACCAAAATTACTCATAAACGAAATGATCGAGTCAGTCATCGATCACCTAATGTGTAATGAGTAATGAGAGTGGCCTATGTACAAAAATAGAATATCACGCTAACATTGCTAAAAGTGATCATTTTTATTTTGCTTTCAAAAGTTCAGATATGCCAAAACTGATCAGCCGAGCGCTCCGTGATGACTTCAAGGTAGATTATTCGGAAATAAGTGCTGATCTAGTGAAGGAAAGTATAATCAACTAGGATCTTACTGAAATTGATTGATGAGAATGAATTTAAGGCGATCATGCAAAAGGTCATAATGACCATGTACCGAAAGCTAATCTTATAGGTAGAAAGCGTAATAATACACCTTTGATATGCAATGATATATTAAATATTATCTCGGAAAAGAAACACCTCTGGAGCAATATGTGGGCCACACTGAAAGTTTCTGGAAGTGGACAAATGGATTTAATATATTAAAAAAGTAATTCCTATTTTTGAAAATGGAACGCAGAATACATTTTATTATTATTAACGTCTGTCATTTGTTTTTCCTTTGTGGCTCTGGTTTGTGCGATAGATTTGTCGAGAAAATTTTGGATGTATGATTTTTTACGATTTTTAATTTTGGGATCTGTTTGACCTGCGGTTGGGGTAGCTGCCATACAAATTGTCCCCATAAAATAAGTTTTTTTCCAGTTTGGAGCTAAAAACGGAATTAACGGTGGAAATGCTGGCCATGATGAGGCGAGTAAAATGAGGCACATGTCGTCTGGGGTCATGGAGTATGTTTTCTTAATATTATTTATTTAATTTAATGATACGCTTGGTACTGATTGATGACTGTCAGTAACCTCTGTTGGACGATGCAGGAACGGTTTTTTACACTTTTACGCTTTAAAACAGAATTAATGGTAGAAATAGTAAAAAGAAAAATGGTTGTTGGTCATGATAGACACGTAAAGTACATGTCGCCTGGGGTCAATCCAGCTGTTTAGACAAAAATTCAGAATGTAATCAATGGGCCAAAGTTTGACAAGCCCTTGGGTTTTTCCCCTGCCAAATTTTATTTGTGCTTTATTGGAAATGAAAATAAAACAATTACTGATTGCTATTTAGTGCATCACACCTTAATAAACAGCATTCATAGATTTAAAGTGAAATATATCAGTCTCGCTGAATCTGCTATGTGACCACTGAGCGGTTCATTGCCGAGATTCTCGCATGATTTGTATCACACCTGGGTATGCGACACAAACAAGGAAGTCTTTGTATATTCAGACAGACACACGACACTAGTGCAGGAGAGTCGATAGAATTGTTTACAACTCCATGTAACAGTGACATATCCGCTAGTGTGCGCTTGTCTCTTAGGGTGATTTTATTAACCTTTACCTGGTAACCTGTCCGTCTCACAGACACCGCCGTTTGATTTTTTGATATTTCTCCACGCCGTTTCGTCGCTTTCCCCCGCTTACCTCAGTACCTTCCCCACATTTACTTCGCACTTTCGCTCAGTGATCTGTGCGCCCGCACAACGGCGGCTGTATTGCCTGTGTAGAGCTGAGCCTGTCTCGCAGACGTCAGGTCAGTGCTAATATGTATTTTGCCTATGTGTCTGTTGTTCGTCACCTCGCAGTTAGTGTTCACAGCTTCCAGTGTCTGAGAAACGTAACGTCGGTAGTAACACAATTACTTTTTTTTTTACAGAATGTCTCACAATGACCAACCAAGTTGTGCCAAAAGAAGAAAGTTTCTTACTCAGCAAGAAATATTACGTGAGTTGTCAACAGAGAGTGATGACGAGTGCAGTAATTTTGATGACGATATAGCCGACCCTGACCTCGTTCTAGAAAGTGAGCATGATACAGAATCTGAGCAGCCTGGAGACGAAGAAAATCGCCCGACTGTCTAACAACAGTGTCTTGATAGAAGTGACAGATCATCCGAAGAAGATCCTGGGGTATAAGCTACAGCGGAAATAAGTAACAGTTGTGAGCCATCCCTGGAAAGCGTTGCAAAAACAGAGCAACAAAACGATTATGTGATTCAAGAGCCTGGCGCTTACTGGAGACGCAATAGATTCAGGTGGTCTGCACAACCGCCTTCAAGAACAACTAGAACACTGTTACTATTATATAATATAGTTCGTATGTCAGCCAAAACAGGACTGAAAACTTTTATAGGTCATGAAAAACTATGGTCATTCTAATTTACAGATGAGATGATTTCTATGATTGTCACTTATACTAATCAAACATTGATTACATATCGGGCAAGACCCATTAAGATCCGAACTGACACCTACGAAAAATATTGAAATAAAAGCCTTCATAGGGCTATTATTCTACATTGCTGTCATCAAGTCAAACCGTAAAAATGCTAAATTCATCTTTGCAACTGATGGCACAGATCGTGAAATTTCACAGAAAAGATACTTCATGTCACAGAAAAGATTCTTAGCACTGAATTATTGTTTGAAATTTGACGACACACAGACTAGGCAACAAAGACTGACTGATAACAACATTGCAGTAATATCAGAATTTATTTGAGGCTTTCGTTAAAAATTGCCAAAAAAATTACACGCTTGGCACTCATGTTTGTGTCGATGAAATGCTTGTTGGGTTTATGGGCCAATGTCGTTTTATTATTTACATGCCGTCAAAGCCTAACAAACATGGGTTAAAATTTTTGCTGCTGGTGGATGCTGTGACATTTTATGTCTACAATATTTATATTTACCACGGTAAAGGATCTGACAGTATTAGACTTTCGGACAAAGAAAAAAAGTTTGGGATTCCAACTCAATCTGTTGTTCGGTTTACAAAAGGCATCGAAGACAATTGGTTCACATCAATGGAGCTAATTGATATTTGGCGCCAAAAAGGTCTCACTTATTTAAGGACTATGAAGAAAAACAAAAAAGAAATTCCTCCTGAGTTTCAGCCTAACAGGCAGTGAGAAGTCGGAAGTTACTTGTATGAGTTCACTAAAGGTTACACTATTGTTTCATATGTTCCCAAACCTAATAAGTCAGATACTTATATCCCCAATGCATCACAAGAAAGAAACTGACAGTGAAACCGGAAAACCAGCTATGATTATTGACTACAACAAAATAAATGGAGGGGTGGATGAAGTAGATAAAAAGTGCTCAACTATTCAACATCTCGACGTACGCGCCGTTGGTCTATGGCCATATTTTATCGATTAATCGATATTTCAGGAATAAATTCATACGTCCTGTATAATGACTGCAACAACTCGGACAAGATAACCAGGGGCCACTTTTATTATGTTTGAGGAGATCCCTTGTTCTACCTCAACTAAAACTACGGATTTATAATGAGAGGCTGCCCCGCGAGTTGCGCTTGACCAAAGAAAGTCATTGGTGTTGATGAATTACCACCTCGCCCTACATGTGACACAGCCAAAAACCACCCTGGGGTTGTGCCATTTGTCCTAGTCGTCTAAAAAGACGTACTAACTTCTCTTGTACATGCTATGATAAATCTATGTGCCTAAACTGCTGTAAGCAAATATGCGAAGACTGTGTACGTAACCATTCCTAGTAGCTGATGTTTGATGTCTGTAGTTTTTTTTATTTTTGTATTTTAGGATAAATTTAATTATTAAGTTTTGTTTATTATTGTATAAATTACCAAAAATTGTTATTAAAGAAGTTTCCAAATTTAATTTTAGGGTGCTAGAGGGCCCACTTTAAGTTCGTTCTTATTTTTTTGAAAAAAGTGCCATATGCAAATAAAGACTGATTTATTCAAATATTCCATTTTTTTATTTTAAACCATATTTAATCATTCTATATATGAATATACACTTTATTCAATATTTTACTTAAAATCTTCTTTTTGTTAGTCATTTCTTTGTGTGGCCATTTTTAATTTACGTATGTTAGACGCTACCTCACCAGATATGTCCTACTAACACCAGGTCACCAGTTAAAGGTCCAAATGAGGTAATCTCTAATCGTATTTTATGTCTCTAGGTGTTCAAGGTAGTTTAGCCGTCTCAAGAATCGTTTTTGGTCATTTTCAATCCGGTCACTATGGGCAACATACTCAAGCCGGATTTAGGCCTGGCGCCGCCCTAGGCTGACCATTTTGCCGCCCCTTGTTTATTTGAACAAAATGTAGTGAACTCTAAGGGCTTTAAAAAATCGAGTGCCAAGATTTTTTATTCACAAGGTTTTATTTAAATCGACTCGTTAGTTTGTTGTTTGGTTTGTTAGTGTTTGAGTAGTATGTGTGGCTCAAACCATGCAGCTGAATTTTAAACCAAAAATTTGGCAGAACCCTTTAGTTCTGGTGACAATGCAATATAGTATACTCAATATATCTGTGCCCACGTCTCCGCCCGCAATAATGAGAATTTTAATTCCCCTCAAACCGATTAAGCTGAAATTTTGTATAAACCTTTGGTTCTGGTGACAATACGTTATAGTAATCTGAATATATCTGTGCCCGTGGCTTCGCCTGCGCTATTGAGAATTTTAACTAAAACCACAACATAAAATAATAAATAAAAACCTTTTTAGACAAGCTTTTAATGGTTTCCAAATTTTCAAGTAACTTCCTCTGCTATTATTGTCTTAAACTCATTACAGGTTTGAGAAGAGAGATATGTTTTTTACCGCTACCAATATTTCCATAGTGGCGAATATGTTCAGCTAGAAAGGAACCGAATTCGGCCAACAATTTTAATGTCATAATAATAATTGCCATTGTGAAATCACAATTCACAAATGCAGCATGCAATGGATATTATTATGGAACCTTTTCATAAATTTTAAAAGGCCTTGGTTTACATATGGTCGTCATAAACTTTGCAGGCACATCTGTTTTGTTTTGAATTATTTCATTGACCCTCAGTAGAAAAAAGGACTGCACCCCCCTGGGATTTCTTGTTACCTACCTAGAGCCTTTTTGTGTGATTCGTCGGCCGCACTCGGCCGTAAATTACGGTAAAACTTTACAAGTATGATATACCTAATTGGATATAATAATTTGGATCATAATGGTTCTGTGTAGTCTGGGCTATGATGGCCGTTGTGTTTTGGTCGGCCCAGCTCACAGAGCGACTCCTATTCAGGAGCCTCCATGAAGAGGGACCGACCCGGTTGAACCCGCTGTGCGGCAGACCTGGGGACGGGAACTCGGGCTGATCTGGACAGCTGGCGCACGGGGCGGGTAAACCGGCCGTATTGTCACTGACTGATACCTGAAGGAGTTTAGAAGTGTAAGCTTTTTAAGAAAGCGTGGGTAAGTAGGCACCTCTAGCTGCTTATCCATATAGATGATAGTGTAGGACACTCGATCTCGGGTGAGAGTTGCCGAGTAATGGCCGCCCTGTATCCGTCATATTTCAGTTAGGAATGCCGCTTTAGAGGTAGAGGTCCGCGCAAGCGACCTCGAACCTGTAACCAGACAGGGGATTTGAGTAATCTGATCGCATCTGGGAGTAACGGCGCGAGGAATGCCCACTGGGTTTGAAAATTCCCAATGCCTCACGGTAAGGAGTCGGACTCTAACGGGCCTAGGTGGAGCTTGGTATGTAGATTTGTATACGTCCTAAGTCTCTGCGTTTTGCCTCGGGGTGATAAAACAATAAATATTGTTAAAACGCTCCGGGGTGGACAGGTTCGCCTGTAGCAGGTGACACATCATAAAAATACCTAATCATAATTCTCTGGCTCAATTGCCGCCCCTTCCTAACGCCTAACGGGCCTAGGCATATATACGGCTCTGAGCATACTGTGGACTCCCAACCAACAATGAAAATTCAGTGGCACTTTTCACAAAGTATAAAATAATGTTTTCAAGACTGTTGTGCCTTTGAAATATTTGCGGGTTGTAAAAATGAAGCCAAGCATTTTATTTTATTGTATGTATGTGTGATTATAACTGTGTTGTCAATGTGAGCGTTTCCTGTCAACCCCGTGTCTCGTAAGACACCCATATCTCGAATCAAATATTCAAGATATATCTCGATGAAGTTATTCCATTTTAATCTGTCATCCGTAATCTCTCATACCATAATCGTACAAACAGACAAAATCGTTAAACAACTTGATTGACTGGTGTTTATTTTAGTATTTAATTATCCGAGGAAGAGTTCTACGTGGTAGTTCTGGACCAACAATATAATATAATACAAAATTATTCAAATTCACACCCACCTTAGGGGCTAGCCACAACAGCAAATCTATCAAAATGTCAGTTGGTGAATTGGTGAAACTTTATTGGCTAGTACAAGACTTGATATTATTTTCGAAAAACACCCTGTAACTTCGAAATGTCAGGTATCAGTGATTATTAATTGGTGAATAAGTGACTCGTAACTTTCTATAAATAATATTTATATGTCTGTGCTCGTTACCTATATAAAATTCCTGCATTGTAGGATAGGCGAAACTTCAAACTCTACGCACCTCAGAATCGCTCGATTCACTGGTCGATCCATCTTCTATATCAATCTCCTCAGATTTACTTTTGTTTCGGTTGACTTGAGAATCCTTCATGTCGGGGACCAGCTCCATGGTAATGCGTTTCTGCGTGGGGCTGCTCAAGTCTAAGTCGGAGAGAAGCCGAATGGAGATGGGCTTCCAAGGGGTGCCACTCGAACTGCAAGCTTCGTTCATACCAGCCAGGCATGCTAAAGCTAAAATGACAAAACAATAATGTAGCCGCCGTGTATTAGAATTGTATATAATAAATACAAACGGAGCTGCCATGGGATTTACCAATTTCGCATGTCACCGGCCGATACGGTGATATGCAGAGTTCCACAAGGTAATATTCTTGGATCAACCCTCTTTCTTTTATATATTAAAGATTTTCAAACCGCTCTAATGCTAGCATAACATATTCCAATTTTAAAATTGATCAAGTTAACACAATATCAAATGATCACTTATCTAAAACTGTGTCAATATTTATTATATCCACACAGAAAAATAACATAAAAAATATTACACATTTAACTATTGGAACAAGTAAAATAGCCGGTGACGGTGACAGTAATAATAATTTCTTAGATTAATATTACATAAAAACCTGAGATCGGATCTTCATGAAGAACAACTAAGATATAAATTTTCTTGTGCCTGTTTCTATTTCGCCAAATATGAATACTTATCGGTGCTAAGAATACTAAAACAATTTATTTTAATATCTCTTCTCCATTACGGAATTGCTTTTGGGCGCACTGATAAGAGAGTGAGGACTGCCCAACTGGGTGGCACTTCCCAGTGCCTCACTGTAAGGCGTTGAACTCTTATGGGCTATGTGGTGTAGTTGGATTAGTGGATTGTTTTCGTCTGGAAGTGTTTGCGTCTCATTCCACCGGAGAAAGGACGATCATTATCGTTATAACTTCCTGGGGTGACAGGTTCGCCCGTTGCATTGACACCTCCCAATTGATGCACCCTATATCTGTGGCTCTGCATGAAGACCATTATCTAGACGATTCTTGAGCTGACATTTTCTGCTTCCACAATTTGTTCTGGTAATACATTCTACACATCCATTATCCTGTTACTAGAAAGTGCTCCATTGGATTTCTTGACAAATGTCTTAGTTAGTTAGTTAGTTTTACTGGGCTGTCTTCCGCACTTGGCCTCTTGACTGGCCATTGTACTTATTCAGCTTCTTATTCAGCGTTGATGATAAATATGATATTATAGTGGGGGCAGTCATAGTATAATATCCATTTAGTATTTTGAAAGTCTCAGTAAGGTCACTCTTTCACGACGATCTTTCAGTGTTGACAATTTTAACCAAATCAGCCTGTCCTCGTAGTTTAGCTTACTAAATCCAATTGGAACCCTCATAGCTCTAGTTGGGCTTTTCGATGTATATCCTTGGTGAAGTAAAGGTTCAAGATCTGATACCTGAACTCCAGAAGTGGTCTTACATACATACTGGGTTCAATAAGTCCGGGACTGCTTTTTGTAGAAGAAACAAGTGACACGATCGCTTGGACAACTAAAGAACTACGTAGATTGAAACTTCCTCTATTTCCCATATTTGTTTTGTAGCGGTTGGCATCACGATGTCTCGTATACACGAGGTCTGCATCAGTGTGTCTATATGCTTTGTCATCGTTTACAAAATGAAGCAATGTGTTGTCATTAACTTTTGTTTTAAAAACTGTAAAATCATCAATAATTCTTGCCCCCTGGCCTATGTGGAAGTTCTAAAATGCCAGCTCGCAAAAGTTCGTCGTATCCGACTGGAGAATCCGGTTATAGGTGTCTTTTACAAAGCAATGCGCGGTGCCACAGTACTATTCTTGTGTGTCAGTTTATGGCCGAATAAAGGGTTTCAGTCTTTCAACATACCTAATATTCGCCTGATTTAGCCTAAGGGAAAGCGTTTTGTGGATGTTTCATCAATTAAAGCGAATATGACGTTGGTTCTGAACAGTATTCCAGCTGATTTCCAGATTTTGTCAAGGTGTTCCAAAATTCCTACAACTAATCTTGCCAGTGTGTGGTGATTGATGAGAAGGGAGTACGAGATCTGTTAAAAAAGCTACCGAACTTTTGATAAAACATATTTATTGCTTATTACATACAGATCTTATACAATACAGGCCTCTTCCTGCGCACAGGATCCCTGAAATGCGCTAGAATTCCCTGGTAGACTTCCTTGTTTAACATCTGACCATGTGGTACAAATTCCTGATGGACAATGCCTTTAGCAATGCCAAATGCACTAATTCGATGAACAGCGTGTGCACATGCTCAATTCAGCGGCGGCTGTCGCTCACCAACTAACGGCCAGAGCGAAACGTGGCAAATGGTAGTTTCTTGTCTAAACCAGCTGCTTCGTGCGCTCGGTAGCCTCCGCCAGTTGGCGCGTTAGTTGAAAAATTCGGTTTCGTTTTAGACACACTCGTATGTTGAAAACTAACGTGGATTTTATTTGCCATCATTAGACCATTGCCATCATTTTATTTTGAGGTAGTCCTGAAACTTTTTGAATGTACCGTTGTGTTTTCCTACGAGGCGCAGTAAAGTTTTAGCGTTAGCTTTTGCAGATAAAATAAATACTGTTGAATTTGCCTTTTTCACAATTGCAGTTATGTGTTTGTTCCGTGTTGCAGTCATGTGTTCGTAACTGTTACGACTTCACTGGTGTTTGACCAAGAATGTAACTATTCTTGGAATTATTCTTTCCCATATGCATCACAGTACGTTTGTCGCTACTGAAATCTAGTTTGGGTTTTACTGCGATAGCTTCCAAGTCTCGCGCCAGTCTGAGAGTAGAAAAATCAAAAGTCCGAGAGTATGACTGCAGCAATTTGAAATGGCATAAATGCTTAAATAGAGACATTTATTGAACTTTTGATTTTGGCTGCAGCTCACAAATATAATAATCTGGCTACAAAGAAGATGTTCAACTCAAAAATCAGCAGTTCCTACGAAGCAGTCATGAGTATCGCAGTTTGAATTTCCTAATTCATCTATTATTTTGACGACGAAGAGTCTCCTATAAAAAGTAGGCGAGACGACGTATTTGCTCCCTACTGAGATGTGTGGGGAAAACTCTTGAAAAATTGTTGTGAATCTTATAAACCGGGTTCAGATGTGATAATCGATGAACAACTTCTTGCCTTTCAGGGCCGATGCCCTATTCGCATGTACATCCCGAATAAGCTTGCCAAACACGGTATAAAAATCATAATGGCCTGCGATACGAGCACAAAATACATGATGAATGGCGAAGTATTTTCGGAAAAAGGCCTAGACAGATGGTAAGTCACTAGTTAATTGAGAAATAAACTAGCTAAAACCATACATGGCAATTTGAAATGGCATAAATGGCTCGCTGAAATCTGTTGCAGCCTCCGTACAAACTCACAATTGTTGGAACACTTCGCACGAACAAACGAGAAATTCCCTCGTCCACGTTGCTAAATAACAAAGAAAAAAAAACCATTCAAGTGAGTTTGCTTTCAATGAAGCACTAACCGTAGTTATTTTCAAAGCAAAAAAGAACAACATTATTGCCCTTTTGTCTAAATTGCATCCTGATGATTTAGTAAATCAAAATCCAGAAATTATCCAATGCTATAATTAAACAAAGTATGGCGTTGATGTGATGGACCAAAAGTGTAGCCGTGAATACTTCCAGAATTACTCGATGCTGCCTCGGTGCATGTTCTACAGAAATCTAAATATAGCAGCAGTTAATGCGTGTGTCGCCTATGCAATACACAATAAGAAACAACGAAAAACCTAAGACTCAAAGGGATTTTATGTTTAGTTTGCACAGCAAATGAAAGAGTGTGTTCAAGTACTAAGTTTAAAATGTAATCTCTGACGCTATTGGCGAGATTTTACTCAACAAGCAATCCCTAATCCTAGACTTGCAATGAGGAATACAAACCAGCTCCGTTCATATATGAAAAATCGGAAATCATGCATAAAATCATTATGGTCAAATGTGATCAGCCTTCTTTTTGGAACATCGTGCACCCAGCTGCGTAGAATGTGAAGAACAAGTAGGCAAAAATAGTAGGTAATTCTGAGTACCTATGTAAGAAAATACGTCCCTTTTTTGCAAATTCGTTTTGATCATTAATTTGTGATTAATAAAATTATCTAAACAACAAATGTGTATTTTTTAGCAATGTTTAGTGTAAACTCGACGTAAAAATATGCTCAGTGTAGAAGGTTTTGTGGAAGGGACTTACGCAAATCTCCCGTTGACCTACTGCGCTTTAAGCCAAATCCGAAGTTCTCCCCGCCTCGCTGACTGCGGTCGTGCTTATTCCATGTCAGAATCCGTTTACGCGATGGCCTCTCCATGGTTTTTCGTCAATATCACAAATAAATTACTCGATAAAAATCAACCCGAAAGAAAGCGTGGAAAGAAGTGTGTTTTTTCCGAGAATCAACAAACCGGGTTGTCCGCGTTCAGGTTCAGTAATACACTCTCCCTCCAAAATCAGTGATTGGTGGCTATCACGGAACATCCAAATTATCGGCCAATCAGGTAGTTTTGCCATGTTAATACGTACCTTTTTTTCATATTTTGTAAAAGGCAACCCTATTTCTAATCTGACAGTTTTTTACTCATTGCCGGTTTGTATTTTGTGGGTTTTTCCGTGAAAAAGTAATAAATATAAAACGAAGAACTGGCGACAGCCTCCAGCAACAAATTCTCACATAATTTATTGGGTAATGGTTAGTTTAAGCCAATCATAGCCAAAAATCAACCAATCAGAAGCAGTTTGCAAAATTGGCATTTTGCAGGTGAGCCAATGTGAGGAATATTTTTAACAGGGCTCCAACACTATATTCGAAACTTTTCATCACATTGTCTATGTGATGAAAAGTTCCACTGTGCCCCTAGGGGTGTTCCACTCAACCCCAGACCTGGGGCACAGT
>JAOPUG010154876.1:0-12164 GCA_027564375.1 Micropterix facetella | reverse complement strand
AATCTAATTATCGCGTAACATCCTTCACAACAACCTCTCTTTCTCTCCGCATCTAATCGGGCAAGCGCTATTGTTCTTAATTTCTTTATAAAATCAATTTATAGTTAAAATGTAATATTATTATTATTTATTCTGGACAGGCAGCATAGCTGATGTGTCCAGATCAGATCTTGTAAAGCTAGTCATAAACAATAGATACACAGATTTATCTTACGGTAAATATTTTATTATGTAATATTATTATTATGCCTAATGTGGTATTTGGTTCATACTGCGATTTGTGTAGTTTTTCCTTGTCTTCAAAATGTACCCACGTTTATGATATTTTGAGTTTTTTGAAATGGTAAAATCGGTCTTAATCAATAAGATTTGGCAGTTCCACTTCTAAAAATGTTCGTTTGTCGATATTTTACGCCGAAAATGTGCAATGTCGTTGAAAAAACCTCGCAACAAATGCGTTTTTGCAACCGTACTTTCATATTTATTTCTCAAAATATCGCTAATTTCAAGTTTCCGGCTTTTAAATTATCAAATTTAGTAGTGTATACAATATACATTTTTTTGAAAAATAGATTATGTACCTAAATTGCATAAATTCCTAAAGGCGGATGTGAACAATGTGTCCGGATAGTAGAGACCGAAAATTTTTATGTTTCAACGCTGAAATCAAAGGTTCGAGTCTCCACAGATTCATTTACACCAGATTCTCATATGCCGGATTCTCACACACTGGATTCTCATACAAACTGGCGTTAACGAGTTATCGGACACGGGTTATCTGAAGCCGGTGTGGTGTCTCATACACACTGAATTTCCGCATATACTAAAATTTGTGATTATAATAATCTGTTTACATCACTTGGAATGTAATTTTGTTATCCATAAATTACAAAAGAATAGATTTGTTAGTACTGCCTGTGTTTGGTGGACGAATTCAACATACAGTAGTCCCCTAATCGGCATTATTAAAAACCGAAGAGTGCCGGATTACTGGAAACACCGGATTACTGGAATGTATGAAATTAGAGGTAAATAATGCATATAGTACATACATTACCATGTCTATTGATATATGTACTACTGATAGTAACTATTGTTTTTTTAACATAATTTAACACAACAAGGCAACACAGAATGTTAATCGGCACCTACTCTAACCCATTACTGTTTTTCACTCGCAGCCAATATATTTTAGTGCTGGATTACTGGATGAGACTCTATTGTATGTTTATTCACAGACTATTTATTTTGGAGGCATTAATAAACTATATTTTCACCATCTGACACTTTCTCAGTGAACTAGTGTTTTTTTTTGGAGCAATCACGAAGTCCGTTCATATGGATATTCAGTGGCTTAAATCAGTAGATATATTTCAATTACAATTTATTATTGCTAACGAACTGACGGATGAACTTGAAGGAAACCTTAACTTACTATGTGAAACTCGTGGTCCAAATGAAATTATAACATGGCAAAACTAAATTCTCGATGACAAGGCGGGCAACCATCCCTGAGGAACATGCCATACGATGTACGCAATGACACTAATGAGAAACTGTGTGGACATTCCATAAAATTAAACTAAAACAATTTCAATTCCAATCAAGTAGTGGACTCTTGGAACAAACACCACAAGAAGTGATAAGTGCTATCTCAGTGAACGGTTTTAAAAATGTACTTGACAAACATTTGATAAAAATAAACAAATAAAAAGCAAGAAGTATACCGAATAAAATAAAAACACGAAGTGAAGTACACGTATCAGCTGCAAAAGCTGCTAGTGTATATAAATAATTAATAATATTAATTGTACGAAATACTACCTTCCCTATGACACCTTGGGGTCAGCAGTGTACATACCCTTAAATCGCCTTCTGCAATAGGGGGTGAGCACCTCTTTAGTGGACTGTATTGTTTTAATTTAAATTTTTACTTATTCCCTCGATCCATATATGCCTTTTGACTGAAGTGATTGCTAGACGACGTCTCCGCAGAGTTATTTTTTGACGAAATAATATCACTTGAATTGCACGATACTGTTCTTTATTTTCCTTTAAGTGCCGTATCATATTTTCGTAGAAACTATTCGCTTTATCAGGCTATTGTTATTCTGGTGTTACTACGTCGCGCGTCCCGAATTTACATTTTTGGGTCGCCCCCATTTACATTAATGGCAGATCGACAACCGCCTTTCGAGACTAATTATGACAACTGAAAAATTATTCCTACTTCTAGATCTTAGTGTCTAAAAAAACTCCACCCACCTATCTGCCATTAGTCGGCTGCGCCGCACACCCCCTTCTATGTCCCCGCGCGCTGCGGCCGTCCGCAACCCTCTAGCAGTCAGTTTCCAAAGAGCAGACTTTATCGATTTTTGCCCTAAATCGTTTTGTACAAACTTGCTTATTCACTAAGCGAGTTAAACGAATTTAATTTGACTTAAATTATGATAAACGAAATACTTTCAATTTCATGTAATGCAATTTTCACTCTTATCCGTTTACAAGGCATCAAAATATCGTAATATCCTAGACTAAATTAATGCTATTTTCTAAAAGAATTTGATACATGCGATAGTCGTATCTTTTCTTTCGCAGCTAAGGGGTGGAGGGTTGACATTATTTATAGCATTAATCGACCGTATTCTATTATCATTGCTTCGGGTTGCTGCCCGGTGCGCACGCCTGGCCAGGCAACAAAAAATGGACGGGTATCCCTTCGTGCCCTGCAGAATGTACGACTATTGAAATATTTGTAAGCTCAGATGAACTTACCCTCGTATCAGCTGGAAGGCGCACGAATTATTACACTTTGGTATCTTTGTTCTTTTCGCCTGCTTTGTTTAAATGGGGAGAATTTACGAGTCTGCCGGTTTAGGCCATTCAAACTGTGAAAGAAATGACACTTCCTCGTTCTAATGACTGTGCCCCCGTATATTCCTGTCATTGTCTGGCAGTGGCTAGCAATTGTTACCCGATCGCCTTTCAACCTATAGATTAATTGCTGAGACACACGACCACCCGAGCCGCGTCATTTTTAAACTTAAGATATCCTATATCTAGATAATTCGTCCAATAATAAAAACATTTGTGACTATGTTCATTGCTTGTATGTCAATCTGGAGTTAGCAAACTCGGTGTATGAAAATCCGGTGCATGAGAATGTATCATCAGCAAACTCGGTGAATGAGAATCTGGTGTATGCAAATTAGATGTCTGCCAAATTTTCAGTCAGCCTCCATCATATCGTTGTAATTTAATGAGAAACATAATTAACATTCCTTTACAATATTTCTCAATGACTTTTTTTTTTAGTTGATCATCCAGTACATACAGCTTTCTATAATTTACAGGCGGCCAAATTCAGCTACGATGAGGAACTTCTGGTTCTGGTGACGTCGGAGTTTAACTTGATTTTAATGAACACATCATATGATATAATTACGGAAGTGAGTTTGCTGAAGCAGATATTTGGAGAAGGCGAATTTATAAATGTTGGCTGGGGCAAAAAAGAGACCCAGTTCCACGGGTCGGAAGGGAAAGGCGCTGCAAAGAAAAAGATTGAGCTTGATTCTGAAGGTAGTGCTGTTGGATGTTATTTTATTTCCGAAGTGGCTGTATTTGCTGCAGGTGTTTCAACTTGTTTTTGGCCAGGGTAGGAAGGATATATATTGTGGTCACCTGTTTTTTGCACCAGGTTATTGTGGGGCCTGAAAGATGTGTGCGACTGAGAATACAGCTGCGCGCCGCTGAACTGCAGACGTTGCAGTCCTCCCGCATCTGGCCTGGGACTGCAACGCTGTAGAATCGATAGCTGATCTCCACTGGCTATTGGCTTTTGACACGAATTTGAAATCTCAAATACTCGAATAACAAAACGCAAATTTACTGTTTAAATCAGAGAGCGAGAAAACGAATTTTTAACTGCACATTTACACGATGGCACCCCTAAAGCGGGAACTATGCTTTATTTTTCCTGGTGCGGATATTTCAATTTTTTTAATGTTTAAATTGCTGACCTCACGTCAGTGCATCGGCCAACCGCGACAATGGCTGTTGATATGAGTCAGTCTGAGCTGGTGTTTGCAGTTTGATGGCATTTTATAGCCTCTCGTCTGGTTTTGCTTTCTCTCTCTAACTTAACCACTCAGCATTTAGATCTCAAGTGTACCTGCATGAGCGAACTATTGTATTGTCTTTCATTATAACACAGTTTAGCCTACAACGTGGGTACACAATGGATAATTTGCAAAATGTGACTTTTCATTTCAGTTTCAAATGAAGATAAATCCCATGTTTCCATCACTTGGAGAGGTGACACAGCACTGTTCGCTGTAGGCTTCGTTGATGAATCCAATTCCGTATCATTCAAAGTTTTCAATAGGGAAGGAGTACTACAGTATACGAGTGAAAAGCAATCCGGTCTCGAGAATAGATTCAGCTGGCGGCCGTCAGGGAACATAATCGCTACTACGCAAATCTACCCAAACAAATACGTAATTGCTTTCTTTGAGAAAAACGGCCTCAAACACGGCGAGTTTACTTTGCCGTTTCTATTTGCCGAGCGTAAAGTGGAGGAATTATCCTGGAGCGGCGATTCTGAGGCTTTGGCCGTGCGGTGCGATAAAACCGTACTGATTTACACAACGAGTAATTACCACTGGTACTTAAAACAGGTTTTATCGTTCGATGATCAAATTAAATGCATTTCCTGGGATCATTTAGAAGGGGGGAAAAAACTTTTCTTGTTGACGCAAGCCGGATGTGTACATGTTTATAATTGGATATGGAAAGTGGATCACAGTATAGGTTTAACGAACGATGATAGAGCCGTCGTTTGCGTTATCGATGGAATAAAAGCCCTCATAACAGACTTTAAATATAATGTCACACCGCCACCTATGGCGAGCGTAACGCTGACCACCAACAAAAATATAAACACAATCATATTTGGACCCATATCAAACCCAAACGACATTTGCACCGTATTAGAAGACAATTCTCTACATTTTTACAAGCAGACATCAACGAATTCAGTATTGCGTTACGATTCAATGGGCACTTTACGGCTGAGTGCCGAGTTATCAATGCGAATCTGGTGGAAACCAAATATTATAATCTGCTCAAGTGAATCGAAAGTATTGGTGCTAGAGCTTACATTTACTGACGATGCGAAATACTCAGTCATAAACACAATTGAATTTGAAAGACATTTAATCAAATTCGAAACATCTGCAAACGATATAATCGTACAATCCTCGAATGGAAAAATCTATCACTTCGATCCGTTAAAAACAAACGTAACCGAAAAACCGAGTGGGGGAAAAGTTTTTACAAAATTAGGCTCATTTGGCCTCACAACATTTGGATTAACCATACGAAACAAATTTTATGTAGACGATTGCGAAATCCCCGGCGATTTTAACTCGTTTTTCGTTCACTCTGATTTTTTATTGCTCACAAATTTAGAGCATAATTTGTTGTGTACGGAGCTATCGAGCGAAGGTATAGATGGTCTGAAGACGTATAAGAATGGCGTTGGAGGATGTGTTGCGCAGAGGAAGATCGAGCGTGGTGCGCGGCTCGTGTGCGCGGTCGCGAAGGACTCCCGTGTAATTTTGCAGATGCCGCGTGGGAATTTGGAGGCAGTGCAGCCGCGCCCGCTCTCTTTGAAACTGATTGGATCGTACCTCGACTCGCGATCGTATTTGAAAGCATTCGATCTCATGCGGAAGCAACGGATAAACCTGAATCTGTTCTACGATCATGATCCGGAGAATTTCATGAAGAACATCGATGCGTTCATCGACAATATTAAAAATAATTCTTGGTTGAGTTTATTTCTTTCTGAATTGGACGAAGAAGACGTGACACAAACGATGTACGCTAGCTCGTACTATAATGTTCGAAGGGGAAAGAATCACCGTTTGGGTTCCGGTAAAATAACAAAGATATGTTCAAGCATTCGATATGCACTTGAAAATCATGTAAATACACATGATAAAATATTACCAATACTGACGAGTTACGTTAAATTGAATACGGTTGAAAGTTTGGAGAAAGCGTTGTTGATCGTCAAACAACTAAAGGATAACGATAGTGATACCGGAATAAAAGCAGATGAAGCGTTACGGTACTTACAATACTTAGTACACATAGATAAATTGTACAATACGGCATTGGGACTATACGATTTCAATCTGGTTTTATTTGTTGCGAGCAAATCTCAAAAGGATCCCAAGGAGTATATCCCGTTTCTCAACGAGTTGAATGCTTTAGAAGAAAATTATAAAAGATTCAGCATCGATAAACATTTAAAGCGGTACGAATCCGCCTTAAGAAATTTGAGTAAAGCTGACAGTGAAGTTGAAATAATGCCGTTTGTTCGTCAGCACCATCTTTACATTGAAGCTCTTACGATTTTTAAAAAAGATAGTTCAATATATACCACTATTTCGAATGATTACGGCCATTATCTGTATTTGAAACGATGCTACTCTGAGGCTGGTTTCATATATAAACGGTGTGGTAATCTTGCAAAAGCTGCTGAATGTTTTAAGGAGGGGCTGGAATGGGAGGTTGCTATCGATGTTGCTTTGCAAGCGGGTTGGACAATGGAAGTTTTTAACAATTTCTTATGGTGAGTAGCCAAAATGAAAATCTGATTTTCCTTTATTTTTCTGATGATTTTTTTCTGCGAATAGGGATTTGACGACACTTCTACAAGAGAACAAAAAATACTCTGCCGCTTTATGGATCATCGAACAATATATTAAAGACTACAGAAAAGCAATTGTCTATGCCAGTGAGATAGGGCGCTTCAAAACCGCAGTTAGAGTTTGTCGAAACGACGGATTTGAGGTTGAATTAGGTAAGTCTTTAATATTCAATTGGCCTTCTCGTAATTCCAGTCCTATCAAAAGTACTTATATTAATGTATATTTGTTTATTTGAAATCGAAGACTATCACTCTATCACTGTTGTATAACATAAAATAACTAAAAACAGATTATACAAATTGTTGGGTGCAACCAACTTCATGTGGTAAAATCCTATTCAGAAAGGATTTAAGGTTCGAAATTGTTATATAAGTTTGAAAAAGTAATTCAAAATTAATCTTGATTACATTATCTCTTAATCTTGATAATTGACAAACATTTCAGAAAGTTTTAGTTGTCAGTTCGGGATAGGCTTATTTCATGTTGTCTGTGATATCACAGTTATAAGAAGCTCTCTTAAACTGCAACGTATATGTAGTCCTTTGCCTCAAAATTAACTTTTGGTAGATTGATTGTTGTACAATCCATCTTGGGGAGCCGATTTTTGCAAATGACCCAGAGGTTTTCGATTTGGTTGAGGTCATGGGAGTTTCCGGGCCATTTCAGCACAGTAAGTTGGTTCTGTGTGAAAAACTGTCAATATATTGGTCTGATTTTCATCATCCGAGTGACTGGCCCGAGTGATCCAGTGCCATGATAGAAGCAACCCCAAAACATAGTTCATATGGTGCAACTTCTTCATAGGGTGCTTTCTGTTCCAAGTGCAGGAAAAATGGGATTACTAGCTGCTCGCCGCACGAACTGTACATGCTGTCCCTGCACAACAAAATGTATTTCAATCAGAGAAGAGAACTATAACATCAGTCTTAGGATGTCCAGTGCTGGTATTTCTTAGCCCAAGCTAAGCACTTCATCTTTATGACAGTGGTCAGAGTCTGCTTTTTAATTGGCTTCTTTGCCATCACCAGATTGATGAAGTTCCCTGTTTGTCAACTGCACTCCCACGTGGATCTATTTTACTCTTACGAATCAGAAGTTTATCATCTTCGAAGATAGTTTTCCTCTTCCGACCACATTTTCACTTTCGTTTGATGTCCACCGCTCCCGTCGTTTATTTCTGCTAGACAATCCTTCTGATGGATGCTGGGCCAACTCCAACATTCTCCGCTATCTGTCGGTACGTCATGGAAGTGTTCAGTAAGTGTGATTATACATTACCGCTTTCTTGGAGTGATATTCTGTTTAAAAAGTCACTTAAATTACTCAGTCTAAACAAAATAAAATAATCTTGATGAAATAACAATAGATCCCCAACAGAAACCACACTCACATAACATATAATACATCCATTTGATATGCAGTCTAATAACTGAGAGGTTAAGAAAACATTGCCAGAATAAAAAAGATCTCATAATTGCCAGAGACAAAAAAAAAGTTTAAACGTGTTGCTTGTTCCAAATAATGTGCACATAACTGTAGGTTTTCTGACGTAATTTTCAATTTCCAGAGTCGACAGTCAGACCAATGGCATTTAAAAACCTGGAAGAGTCATCCAATCAGATCAAACAGTTGCAATCACAGTTTATCCAGCAGAAAGACCGTTTAGCCGCTGTGAGAATAGAGAAAGCAAAATTGAAACTAAATTCGAATAATTTCGATAAGGATTATCGCGATGACAGCGATTTGTTTTCGGACACGAGCAGCGTCATGGCGTCCACGGCGACTCGCAGCTCGAGCCGCACTTTCCGCTCCAGCAAAAATCGCAGGAAACACGAACGCAAATTGGTGTCTCTGAAAGAGGGCTCGCGGTTCGAAGACGTCGCCTTGATTAGGAATCTGCACACCCTCGTTATGTCGACCTTTAATTTGAGGGCAGACATATCGGAGCTCTGTTTCGCTCTACACTACTTTGAAGAGAGCGAGAAGGCTGAGAAATTACAGAATGCTCTAAGCGAAACTCTGAATATTATGAAGCTCGCTTTTAGTGAGATATGGACTGATGATTTACTGAAACCGATGAATTCCGATGAATCAGATCTCGACGTGGATCCCCTTACGACATTAGGTGAGTTACCTTCTGTTTATTTTACTTTTAGCATGACATGAAATAATCTAAATTTTGAAACTTTTTCCGCAGAGGCTCATATACGCATACCTCCTGTGATAGAAGATATCAAATGGATGTTATGTAAGCAATAATAAGCGAGCTGTTTTATAAAATATTTTGTATTAAATGTACATAAAGTTTTAAATCTCAAATAAAACTCGGAAATATAATTCAATATTGTTTAATTTAGTATCACATTCGTTTCAACACTTAAGTAGCATTAAAACAATTCACTTTATTAACATTTAGATTATAAAAATATCCATCGACGGTGTGGATTTTTTTTACATGTAATCAGATATGTAAATAAGTTAAGTTTTGATATGAATTAATTCTAGTTTTCTTAACAACAACAAGAGGTACGATATCAAGATAAAAATTTTAAAAACATGTAAGTTTTAATTTAATAATCAACAAGTGCTAAAAATTAGTGACTATTACTCGCGTCTTATTTCTCGGTGGTAAAACTTCGTACCGCAGTCGTTTCTTTGTGAGTGAAAACACGGCGAAAAAAAAGTGCGGCATCATAGTGAGATCGGTAGCGCAAGTCAAAATAAAGTTTTAACTCTCGCACGCACGCACTGAAAAGAAAATTAATATATCGGCACTCTGAAAAAGTGTATTAAATTTTTCCGTTAAGCAGATGCATCGTAGTTTTCGAAAATCACTACATCAAAGGATAGTCGCCATTCAAAGAAATCATCGAGGAGATACCGCCGTACCATATCTCTATAATATTATTTTTAAATGTACTATTTCTATGAATCTATTTACATGGCAAGATAATTCTTCTTATCCTCTAAAAATTCCATCTTGTAAATACTGTATTAAATATAATTTTTACATTGAAAATGTGCATCATCCGAAATGAAAAATAGATAGCAGAATAACAAATTTCTATTTTGGCACAGCGCGTGGACTTAAGTTACAGCTTCAGGTGTGTGTAGCGCGATGGTTAAAAGGACATATCTGACGCGGCCTGAAAAGATAATCCAAACGTAACTGCCATGGAATTGACCCGATTGAAGTCGAGCCCATCATATTATTATTACGTTTCTGGGGGATGAATGGTGGAACGACCGGCTATCTTAGCTTTAGGACAAACTGTCTTGCTGCATGCGAGCATTCTTGCTGTTTTTTCTAGGAAAGAGTTATGATTCTTTTCCTAGAGAGACCAAAAACTTCAAAAGAGATGACGAAGATTTGGATGCCAGGCATCATTAACTTCCACCGCATGAAGCTGTTCCGGGGCAACAGCATTTGCAGGATCGTCGTCTTTTATCTTTAGGGATTGATTCTCATGGAACTATTAATTCTACAGTATTCTGAGACTTAAATCTGGATGGAGGGCTGTGGTCGAATCAACCTCGGCAATCCAGTTGGAAGCTTTCTTGATATAGTAGAGAAATGTTTAAGGGTGGAATGTTTTTGGCCTGTCAAGCCATCCCGCCCAAACTTTATTAAGGGATTTGGAGGGTACTGCCAAACAAAGCCTTGGTACCAGCTACTGAGGGGCTAATTACCTCTCGAATAACGGCAAGAACATTGTCATTGCAGTCAGATAGATGTCAAGCTGTGCAAGGGTTATTTCTATAGAGGACATGAAGTATATCCTCTGAGTAGCTCCAGAGAGCGAGGAACCGACATGAGTCTGTCTCTTTCGATAAATTTAAAACCTATATCTAATCTCGCAGGCGCAAATTGAAGAGCACGGATAAATATCAAAGGTGACGGCTGTCTTTGTCGAGGTGATGAAGACTTCGAAGCGGCCATGCGCAGAAGTAGTCCTCAGCCAGTAGTCGCTGTCCAGGGTGGGTTTGCCACAGTGGCAGTAATTGGACGCGTCTAGGTACGTGCAGAGGGTGCGCGGAATGGCGAAATGGGTATAGGCTAATCGCTGCTGCAGCACTTTCTGGCCGGAGAGTCTTTTGAGGGTCCACGGGTGACGGCTGCAACCAAGCGAGTCGCTCTCAGGCGTATTCGGCGTGAAAGAGTTCCCAGTCACGTTCAGCATCTCCAGCCGCTTGTTGAACAAGGAGCACGGCAAGGAAGCGAGGCTGTTGTTTGACAAGTCTAAGTTGCTGTGGAGAGGAAATTAGTGGTTAAACTACATACATCCAATCATTCTTCAAATGTTGAAATTGAAATGTCCGTGTAAAATAACGAATTCTGCACTATTGCAGGAGGGTAATGTTATGGCTGAAGTTCAACAATAATGATAAAAAGCTATTTATTTCTTTGTTTTCAAAAAAGAAATTAATAGATCTAAAAAGTAATTATATCACTGAGATATTTAAAATGTAACACTGTAAAACCTATAGCAGATTTCTACATATAATTAAACAAGGTTTAGCCCGTGCCCGCAGGGTATATCTATGCCACTCAAACATTTTGATTCTATAGTGGTTTAATATGTATTAATATTTACAATATACAGGACAGATATTTAAATGTACTTAATGAATTAATAAAAAGAGAAATTATTTAAATTTGACGTTTATCAATTTTTGAACTCTCGATGTCACGACAACGCCATCTACCGGTGGAGCTCATAATTAACTGGTAACGCGGCCACCTTGAATCCGGTTTGAAATTACGGTTGGCTGCTGCTAGGCGGCGTCGAAGCTTGCGTAACGGTGAAATTATAATTCACTCGAGAGGAAACTACTGGGACTAAACGTTCAATTTTTATGAATCACATCTATTACTTGACCCCTCAGGAGACTATGTTTCAATTTCAAGTGAATCGGTTAAGCCGTTTAAACTGGAAGTCAATGAACACAGATATATAGAATCCCAAAACTATATGTATGATAAAAAATAAATGCAATAAGTATCTAGTAAATTATTATTATACTAAAGACTGCGCCGACACACATCATTGCATTCGTAAAAATCACAGACATGTTAAAAAAGAATAGATATGAATAGATAACATGCCTACCAAAATGCGCAGTCTTTTAATTATTATTGTATTGGTGAAGAACCAAATCTCGGGTGAATTAATAATAAATACAAATGGAGCTGCTATGGAATTCACTGACCGGAATTGGGTCCGTCATAATTATCTTTTAGGGGAGGAACCAGCTATCGTAGGTTTAGGATAGATGTCTTGCCGCATGCGAGCATGCACCTTACCACCGATTCACTCCCCCTTCGCAGTCATAAACTGATGCGGACATCACAGTTCTAGATTTTTCAGGAATGAGTTAAATATTATCATAAAGAAAGCAAGATCTTTAAAGAGATAAAACAGGGATTTGGCTGGCAGTTCACGA
>JAOPUG010154828.1:0-12175 GCA_027564375.1 Micropterix facetella | reverse complement strand
TGAGTCAGCATTTTCCTACTTAAAACAAACAAAAAATAAACACCGTTCTAGCTTGTCAGACGCTCATACATTGGATTCTTTAAGGTTGGCAATTTCCAACTACAAACCTGATTTTGCTAATCTAGCGGAAGATGCTCAGACGCAATGCTCACACTAATATAAATAAGTAGTTACTAAGAATCACTTTCAGTTTTATGTTTTCCCTCTTAATAAAATAAAATAAAAGTTTCAAGAAGTATGTAATTGGTAGATGGCACAGGGTTTCGTCAGTAAACAGTAGATCTTGAATCTAATCAAGTTGGCCACCCCTGATATATATGATAATTGTCCATATTTTACCAACATCTTGACTGCTTTTATTTTACGACTTCTTCCACCAATATGAGCCCCTGATCATTCATTATAGAATAGTTATAAAAATAAGTGCCCTGATCGATGTTGGCTGGCGGATGGTTGGCTACAACAATCCTCCGAATAATATTACTTTAGTCACCCAAGTGGCCAAGTCTAGAAATCCTGCGGGAAAAATGTTAGTATGCACGACAACTTGAGTGAACTAAATCCGATTTCGACAAATCTTTCGGCAATCAATAGTCATGGACAATGCGCAGAGCCTTAAGCCCTCTGCCAGTCGAGGCGAGGAGCACTGTCTTCCGCTACCGAGGCAGTCACCGATGCCCTCGGACACCTCTTTTATGCGCAAACTCTAGAAAAAGTCACACGGGGCTAGATCTAGTGAATACGGAGGGAAGGGCACGATAGTCTACCCCTGAGAATCCATTCTTCAGGCCACAGTGCCTAGTAAATGACCTCACCAGACCTCACCTCACCTCTCCATGATTAAATTGTTTCTATTTAGTGCTAAAGCCTCGTGGGCAGTCTTACGGTTGTAAGCTTTGATTCGCGCGTATTACATGCATGCACTCATTCATAATGACAATTTGCATTTGCAAAATAAAGCACAATATGTTTGGTTAAACAACAGTTACTCGTTGTCTAATGGTTTATTGAAAAGTGTCAAATTAAAGAAAACTTTGGATTCATGGACACAACATTATTTGCCTTTCATATTTTTTCCCTTTTATCGTGTTTATTGTAAGTGACATCGAATGGTCACTATCAATCATACCAAGTTTTGGAAAGCTTTTTCTCTCAAAGCTTTTAAAGCAGAATAATATTTGGGACGTCATGAGTTTTATCTCTGACGTACCATTTGAACTCCTTCGACACAGTTATTCCGCTTAATTGAGGGAGTCATTACAGGAGTGGCGCAATAGATCTCTTGTGGTTTAGTGCTAAGTTCAGGTAGTTATTTTAAACTATCCTGACCATCTTAATATATTATACATACATACAAGAAAACAATCATATGGGCCGAAGTTTGACAAACACCTTGGGTTTTCCCCCTGCCCCAGTTTTGCATTCAAATATATCTTAAAAACATAATTATCCACTTTGGTGAGAATCCATGTTTCTGAGCTTCACTCTCCGGGATAGTAAACAGGATTTCATTTGATACTGAAATTTGAAATAAAAGGCTTTTTATATCCATTAAACATACTTTCACCACTTCAGAGGCATTGATATCGCTGGTACTTAATGATCCGAGGTAAATTAATTATTAACATATTTAAAAGCATAATGACCAATAACCCCATTAAAAGAAAATAATTAACAGGAAGGTAGCGATATACATCAGCAACTTTAGTCCGTCCCATGATTGGTATTCCTGACTTGGCTTTATTTCAATAAGTTTCTCTCGTCTCCAAGATTCCAAATAAAACCCATATACCCTATGCTTGCTCTACCTATTAGTCAGAACCTCCCTCAGGCCAAGTAAACCAGGATGCACCTGCAGCATGACCTGCGGAACTCGGATCGAATTTGCTGCCAGCTTACGGTGCTTAGGGACACACAGAGAGGCTGCACATCAAATTTAATGAAGATCGGTCCACGGGAAGTCTTCGGACATACGGGCAAACAAACGCATAAACGAACAAACGTACAGAAGGCATCAGACTACATGGCCCATCCTACGTAGTACTACGGACGGGTCAAAAATAAAACCCTAACCCAAATCAGCTCTTTACATTGACGAAAGATTTTTGAAATTATACAACGGATACATGAGATGTCCATGGCCTTAGACACTTTTTTCTTGGGTAAATGCAAAATGGTTGCTGCATCTACCATATATGCCAGCATATGTGTCCTCACCATATAAACCCGAAAATTATCACTTCGCAATATTACAATTATTGCAGAATAATTACGAATTGTATAATTTTATTTTAAACCGATAGGCAAGTAAAGGTCTATATTACATTTTGATTAAATACTCATTTTATTAAAATCATAAATACCACGAGAATTACGTTGTTAAAATCGGGGAAAAAGTTTGAAAATGCTTTTGCTGGGATCATATGCTTACCCATTTAAAATATTTCTCGCCACATGTAACTCATTTGATTTCAAAATTGAAAAATGTTTTACATTTGGCCACCATGCTGAAGGCCGAAGTTTTACAACCATGCGAACAATGTAATGATATTAAATAGTAGAAAAAGACTTTTCTGGACGTTCCACATGCCGATAGCCAGACACATTTTTTGTGGTTTCGATGGACTCTAGGACATGAAATATTGAAATGTCCAAAAGGACTTTTCCCAACTTTTCCCATGTCCTAAAGTAGTAGTAGTAGTAGTAAATCTTTATTGCACGAAAATAATATGTGTACAATTGGCGGGCTTATTTCATAGTCGCAATATCTTACAGCCAATCATTACAGAACAGGTATAGAGAAGTGTGGCGGCAAGATAGCACATATGTTAGTAATTTATATTATGAATAGGTAATAAAACCAAATATATGTCTATCAAATATAATTTTATATAAGCATCAATATGTCCAAGGATAAACAGGGAAAAAGGATAGGGCAGGGTTGGTGAGTATAATTTACAGTTGACTCGAGAGAAAATGTTCTTTTTGAAAATGATAAGTGATCGAGCGCTTCGAATATTCGACGGGAGCAGATTCCATAAATGGGCAGCCTGGATAGCAAAAGAATTCGCATATATGGAAGACTGATGTAACAGTATAGACAGAGTATTATTCAGCTAGAACGCAAGGGAAGGCCATGACTAAAGAGAGGTATAAATAAATCCTTTAGGTAAGCAGGAGATCTGGGAGAAAAAATAACTTGTTAGAGCAGTGACAATATATGCATCTTCCTACCGTTGCAAATAATAGTTGGCCACCTTAACTTCTGGCGAAATACAGACACGTGGTCATATTTTTGCAGATGAAATATAAAACTTATGCAGGAATTTTGAAGGCGGTCGAGTTTGTCAAATATACCCTCGTTTGCATCTAGGTAGAAAACATCAGCGTAATCCAATGTTGGGTGTAAAAGAGTCTGAACTAATGTTTGCTTGGTTTTTACTGGAAGGAACCTCTGTAATCGCCTAAGATCTTGAGAATCCATCTAAAAAAAAAAAAAAAAAATTACCGGCTATCTGGATGTGGCTGTCAGCAATGACTTCTTCTGCACGCACTGTACGACGTCTCTGTGGATGTGTATTATCATTTAGAATAAACGTGGTGTGAAAACGTTCCATAGTTAATCGAATTAATTGCTCTGATGGACGATTATGTTGATTGGGAAAATGGACGTAGTGGCCGATACGTATTTCAAACAGAACCATGATTTTCAAAATAAATTTGCACAATTTGGAAGCGTTGTTCAGGCGTCCGTCTATTCATGTTGAAATGCCAAACCAAACTAAACATAAATCACTTGACAGCTGACAAAATGGCCGCCAGTTAAAAAAGTGTTGCCGACTTAAAGTTCTATACCTCTATAAAAAACAGCCCTTATATTATTTTGAAATAAATTAACTACATTTATTAGACTAATTAAAAAATATTCAAAATCTCCAACATCATTTAGTGAGGTGAACGATTAATGACAATCTTGTAAGGGTAGACGACGGCCGCTCTACGTGGAATAGACAATGTTAAATCTTGTAACCCCAAAACGAACGCAAGGACTTGTGGACATTCCACGTACCAAGCACCGCCACGTGCCCGTCAGACTCAAACATGCCGCGTGAGCGCCATCACCAGGATGCGTAGATTGTTCACATTCATCGCTAACGTCTCATGGACAGCCTTACATTGGTAAGCTTCGTTTAGCGCTTTAGAATGATGCAAGCCTGGCATGTAGTTCCAGTGATTGAAGGATTGTTCTAAACATAATTTATTTGACGGTTTGCAAGGCTTTTTGGTACGCCACATCAAGGTTCAGGACCGTAGAATGTTCCCTGTGCTACCGCCTTGGCGAGTTCTTCGGCTTTTTCATTGCCTTCGATTTTCGACCTCTGCATGACCAACGGCGGTTGCAACACAACACAACCTCTGCATGACAACACAACGGCGGTTGCAACATCGTCGATACATTGGGTGCTACGCATTTCACGCGGTAAATTCGTTTTATTTTATTTATAATATCAAACAACCGCGATCGTCTTCGATTTCATATGTAGCTCTTTTATTAAATACATACATCCAAATACACGGTGCATTAAAAATGTTCCAGGAATCGATACCTCGAAATAAAATTTCTAATAATGGCAAAAAATATTCGTGTTAGTTTTCAACAGACTTCACTTTTCTATTCAAATAGATCTCTTTTTAACTTTTAATTCAGCACGCGGAGTTTCCGCGACCCCAAGTGGTATTCAATTGGAGTTATTTTTTACAAGTTTTTATTTAACTTGCAATGTTTGCATGTCAGTTTGTTTAGGTCAAATCTTGCAAGTTGAATTAGAAATACTTCCTTTTATC
The DNA here is from genome assembly GCA_027564375.1 of Micropterix facetella. Taxonomy (NCBI): domain Eukaryota; kingdom Metazoa; phylum Arthropoda; class Insecta; order Lepidoptera; family Micropterigidae; genus Micropterix; species Micropterix facetella. The sequence continues at coordinate 7,330 of JAOPUG010154828.1, read as the reverse complement.
CTAAGGAGTTGAATTTTTACATGTTGGTTGAGTGCTGACGACAATATATTTTTATGGTAAGCATAACCTGAATAGACATCCATGATTAGCTCCAGATAAAGGAACTCATGAACGGTCAACAGCACAGACACGACATTTTGTGTACGCATTTAATTATGATAGCCGGTTTTAAGTTTTAGCATGACATCGTTGCTGTACCTACTTAGGGTTAGGTCCTAAATTGGGAACTCCTCAATTATTAGCAGCACAGACATGACATTTTGTATACGCATTCAATTATGATAATCCATTCTAAGTGTCACCGTGATATGCACTCAAGGTTGGCTCCTAATGAGGGAACTCCTCAACGGTTAACAGCACATAATACGAAATGTTGTATACGCATGTAATTGTGACAGCCCGTTCTAGGTTTCACCATGACATTGCTACTGTCCTCAGGGTTGGATTCCGAGTGACGAAGGAACCGTTCAATGATCAACAGCACAGGCAAGATATATTATATATGCATTCAATAATGATAGCCGGTTCTAATGTCTGTGTATTTTAGCGATATGGGCGTTATGAGCATTGGTTTGCAATCTATCTAGGAGAAGGAGAGCTCCAAAATCAAACCCGGAAATTACAAAAAAAAATATTGGTAAAAACATTTTCAAAAGCAATATTTTATTTAAATGCTCTAAAAAGAAGAAAATAAACTTTAAATTTATCAAACCAATCAATTTATTATATTATGCAATTTATATAATGTAAAAGCTTGTCGCGAGATTTACCTGTGTAAATAAACAAGAATACTCGAAATGACTTCAAACCTTTGATATGATATGATATGGTTTTCACGTACCTATAAATAAACTAGAATATAATATGTAACTTGATCTTGATACAAGTAACTCTAAGGAAAAATGTATGTATTTCATAAAATACACATTTTCTTATAACGATTTGAATACCAAAACATTAATAGAGCGTTAACAAGAATACAATATGTAAATTGATTTTGACAAATGTAATTCTATGAAAAAATGTATGTATGTCAAACAATGAATTTCAACATGTAAATCTCGCGACAAGCTATTATATCATATAAATTGTATAATGTAATAAATTGATGGGTTTGATTTATTTTAATTTTATTTTCTTCTTTTAGGAGCATTTAAATAAAAGCTTGTTTTTAAAAATGTTTGTTTTAATATTACTTTATTTACTTGTTTAAATTAGCAAGCCGAACATTCTGCTAGCTTCCTAGCTCGTTAGCCCCTCCCTCCTCAGTGTCACTCGCACAGAGTTTGGTGTCTCTGCGACTACTAGTGTAGTTCAAATTTAGGTTAGTACATTTTTTAAAATTATGATTTTTAGCATTTATTTATTTTATTTTGTCAATTTTAAAAGAATATAACTTTTTACTATCAAGTCTAAACAGTTATATTCTTTTAAAAAAAGAAATAGAGAGTTTATTTCATGTTTTTATTTGGTGAATATACGCTATAAATATAAGTTTATTTTATTCTACTGTGAAATTTATCTTATTGGACGTTTGTCTTTCGCAGAAAGATTTCATCATGACCCAAAATAGGCGAAGTCATCGCCCTGAACAAATAAGTGCGTTTCTCAAAAAAGAAAAAGTAGCTTCCGATGAGTCTGACAAAGAATTAGTTGCAGAAAGAGACCCACCTGTGTTGTTGGAGCCAGACCATGGTTCGAACCAAGAATTAAGTGACGCTCAACAATGAAGCTACCACAAATAGAAGAATTTTTCTTAAGTTATTGCCAACAGAACTAGTAAAATCACATAGATTACGGCGAGTAGTAATTCCGTCCCTGCCTAGTACTGTAAAAAGCGTTTATCTAATCGTGAAGTTCCAGGTCTTTACATCTAGCAGTGGTTTACAAACAGTAAAATGAGGGAGATGCCATATCTGACCACGAAATAGCGACAGAAAAACGACTGTGAGTGCCATACATGTGCCAAATGTGTCTGTGGTAACGCCACAAAGAAAATTTCTGAAAATTGTTACCTAATTTTGTACTTACGAAAAAAAATATTATTTTAAAGGTTTTCAAAATATCTTTAACTTTTTTTTTTGATATTTTCTAAAAGTTCAATACGTAATAAATAAATAATGAATAATTAAAGTCGATTATATCATTTAAATATTTCTGATTTAATGCCCGTCATTTTGGGGTAACTGCTGACCCCTGGCGACTAACGACGTAAGCTTCTTGGTGCGCCTACTTAAAGGCGCCAATAAAAAAAGTTTTATCAATGAACGACGTCTAAATGTTTCATTAAATGTCCTTGGTCTGAGAATACAAGACCACATTTGCTACATTTTTAGTGGATTTTTAATTTTATTTCTTTGTAAGATCGCAATCGTATCCTCCACATGTGTAATATTTAACTTCCTGTAAACGTAGTCCAGATGTTTCTTTAAATATCCTTGCGTTGAAAATGCTGGTCCGCATACCGCATGAGAATTTCTTCAATTCTCTCTGAACTGAGTCCAAATTAACGTTTCTATAAATTTCCTTGCTGTGTAAATGCACGATATAATTGCCTTATACGAATTTATTTAATTTTAAAGAAACTCGATTTAAATTTTGTTATTGTGGGAGAGAGGGAGGAAGAGAACTGGAGATGGGGTTTCCCTACGGGGGAGGGGGAAGGGGGATCAGCCAACGCACCGTTTATTGAACTCACAAAGACAACCGGAAGAAGAAGAAATGAATTGACCCTAACGGGTCAAATAGAACACTTAGACACATATTACACACGCACACATACATTTAAACATTTTACAGTAGAGTTGGTTGTAAGAGATTGTCGTATGATACGAAATCAAACCATTGTAAAATTTCTATAAAGGGTAGAAACAAACAAACAAACAAAATTTCGTTTCGTGTTTGCGTGTGATTATTCAAAATCGCATCACCGTGCGTCTACTCTTTCACAAGTTATCGTGTATACATAGATGGACAGCCACACATAACACAAAGTTTTCTTGCGATCCATCTCGGGTGATATGCTTCGCAATACTCATTCGTCAACTCCATCCGGTCAGTCCTCGATCAGTCAACCCACGGCTAAAATGTGATTTCAAAACTTCCGTCTGTGCGGCGAATCTGGGAAACACATCGGGCGGCCCTGGACGGTTGTTGTTTTGGTCGGATTGCCGGTCTTGCTTAAGACAGGCCGATACCAATTGACGCCTATTCTAAGGTAGAGGCCGCGCAAGCGACTTCGAACCTGGAACCAAACGGGTGGATGGAGAACTCTGTCTAAATTTGGTAGTAAGTCAGGCGACGGAGACCACTAGGTGTCTTTGCTCAGTGCCTTGTCGTAAGGATTGGCCTCTGACGGTTTGTCGGTGACGTTGGATATGTAGATCGTCTTCGTCTACAAGACTCTTCGTTCATCACAGGGTGATATAGCGAAAAAAATCGTTGAAATATCCTGAGGTGGCGGGTTCGCCCGTAGCTAACCAACATCCGCTTATATTGCAGCTTCCATTTCCATCGTACGCACGGAACCCTACATATATTCGGCTTCTCTCATTTACAAATAAACCCATTGGTGAAAGAATTTTTAAAATCGTAGATTATGTACCAAATAGACAGATTTTCCTCCCATATATGGTTAACTGGTTATAGGCAGTTATTTCTAACCATTGGGAATAAAACCTATTAGCGAACATTTTTTAAAAATCGTGCAACGCGTTCTCCAGTGTCGTTGGCACAAACAAACACACATTGAAATTTTGCTCCCACCTGGGCTTATAGGCTTCGCGCTTCGCTTTGCTCAGCCAATAAACAAGTAAACATGTTCTAAATGGGTTTTAGTTTCATTTAATTTCAGCGAGAAACAACCAAAATATCAGCCGGTGAGTAGAAATATCCCTTTCATGGTTCTTTTGTCCTCTATTTCCGATGCACGGATCGCAGATAAGTAAAAAAAAAATATTTGTAAAAAAAAGTCCCTATACATTTTTACGTCGTTGTTATTAAAATTTACTCGTTATCAATATAAAGTTATACCTATAATTTAGCAAACTAGTATAAACACAAAAATACGCAAACATTTAAAAATAATAATAATAAAGAAACGGAAAAAGTCACTCATTTCCAGAATTTTGCAATGCATATTTTTTGTGTAATAGATTGTTTTAGAAAGAAATGAGAGAAATACCATAATATGGCATTGGCAACTTCCCCCTAAAAATAATAATTTGTATAATTATGGTAGTAAGTCAGACTTACTTGATTGCACAAGGCCAGTGTCTATAAGCCAGAGTCTATCACAGTTGTCAACCGTTGGCCTGTATACCGATACGAGCGGAGGATTAGGGCTCGCCTTGTTTCTCCCACTGATTGTATTAGCCCTTAGGCTTGGGTAGGGCCTAAGACCTGGAGACGTCTGCATGGCGTCCTGGGAGAGACTCACGTAGGTCACGGTCGCTGGAATACCTATAAATATTATAGAATCGATTATCGAAATAATATTGTTTAAAGTTAAACATCCGTTACAGGAAGAGGAATACGCAATAAACTAACGGATATTATAGGTTAAATAATATGTAATAATATAATATTTATGCGGTCTTGAAGCCTCTAAATCTATTTACTTTGCTTATTTCCATTACGCGATGACATATTATGACCTAATGTTTTGGGGAGTGGCAGCAGATTAAATTAGAAATTTAATCTTCCAAAAAATGCAGTGCGCAGCCTGTATAGAGATTCTCCAAGAACTTCGTATAAGCTATTTTTCATCGAGTCGAGATTTATGACGATATACTAGACTTAATTTACTCAAATATTTTGGTCGCTCAAACATATCGCACATCGGCAACGATTGTCATAACACAAAAATACGAAACTTACATACTAGGCACGTACGTCTGCTTTTTCGAGTATGATACGTAGGTGAAATGTCGCCGTTCAGCAGCCGTGGTGTTCGCGGCAGTGGTTTTGAGGAATCAGAAGATAAATATTTTTTTTGACAGCATATCCTAGTAAAACCGCTGTGCGACGTATCCGGAGGAATTACTCGGACGGAACTGGATGGCTGAAGCACTGGACGGTTTACCGGTCGGGTTGTCAACCGACTAAACCCGGAGGGGTCTGTTCCCTAAGACGCGGGGAGTAGATTTTGACCTAATGTCACATATCCTTAGAAATGACCTGTTGGTCATCCGATCTCGGGTGACTACGCAGAGTAAAGGACGCTTAGGCCACTGAATATTCGAGTTACGGAATACCGCGTTATCGCATTAGGTAGAGGCCGCGCAAGCGACTTCGAACCTGCAACCAGACGGGAGGTCGGAGAAATCTGACCACTTCTGCCAGTGGGAGCAGGAGGATACCCCACTTGATATGAAAATTCATAGTGCCATACCGAGCTTCAAAGCGGTAGGCGAGGGCAGAAACTCCAACCACCGCCCGGGTAGCTATAACGACTATGGTCGTCTTGTCTACCCGGGATGTCATGCAACGACAATCCCGCGCGTACCAGAATGGTAAAAGCGCGGGAGGTGAGCAGAGACCACCCCCTCGTTCCGCCCCGAGTTACCCATTTATTGACTAAAAATACTGGATATAAATACATTGTAAATATTAATCCTAGGTCTTATAAGGTAACATGTAGAGGTATATCCAAATAACAATTTTTTTACTGGCTAACACACATTAATGTAATCCAAGGTTATATAAAAACAAAGAACAAGAACAGTAGATTTAAAAGGGGAAAAATAACACTAGGAGTAGGGCTATTGCGGGCAACTCTGGATTTAAGACCATTACTCGGGCGAACCGTCACTCCAAGATGTTTCAACAAACTTTATTCACTATATCGCCCCGAGATGAACGTAAGGAGTTTGAAACATACATATGCACAATCTAGCGTTGCCTCAGCTTTTCTTTTTGTTATTTCATCAACTTTTCTTTTTGTTATTTCCACTGTTTATGCCGTTTTAAACTCTAAAAATGCATAAAACACTGATATTTTACGGGGACAATTTGTATACCAAGAACGCCAACCGTAGGTCGTACAGACCAACTATCGATTTTTGAAAGACATTTTTAAATGGGATGTAGTTTACTAGAGTAATAGTTCATAGTACCGTCCAAGCATTCAGATAGAAAGTCACATTTTTTTGCTTTCGATGTACTCATGGATATTTACTCAGAAGTATCCTTGGACGAATTAATTTCGTTACATTTTTCGCACGATTGCAAGACTTTGGCCCCCCTTTGGGCGGGCCAAAGTTAAATATTTTTTTTAAAATGCTCTTGGTAAGTACCTATGCTATAAAAATAATTACAATCTTACCAAATGCTCTCCTTGGTATTGTGATGAATACTTTATCCTTCCACCTGTCTAGGCCGACAGGGACGTTATTATAAGGAATGAAGAAGGAATTTTCATTTCCAGGACCTGAATCAAAAAAAAATCTAAATGTTCCTTTTTCATATAGACACAATGAAATATTATTTTTAATTTATATTCTTATGGCGCGTCTAATAAAAAAAATGTTTCATCATATTAACATTATAGATAATCATTTTAAGAGTATTGTTTGAGATCAACTCACTTTGAAGCTATTTTGTCATTTATATAATCAGATATTTTATAGTATGCTTTTCTATATAATTTTGCTTTGATGGTGGCTTAATTTATATATTTTTTGCCAATTATGTTAGTTGTACATTATTGGCATGCATATTAAATTAGTAGCTAAACACAATTGCTCTTTAATATACAGATAGGCAAAAAAAGAAATTCATTCCGCCCTATATAATATAATGTTCCTTAATCTAATTAAAATTACTAATCTGGTATAACTCGGACCCGTACAGCCAACGCAAACTGTAATGTTTGCTAAAAAAAGTAAATTAGAAACATGCAGGGGGAAAACCCAAAAAGTTATCAAATTTCGGCCAATATCTAAAACTCATATTATGCGCTCATCGATACCAATAGTTCATACGTTGAGAAGCGTATGGCTCACGTCAGCGCGTCGCAGATCGGCCGTATTAATCGTTATACCGGATGTTTTTTAAAGAGGTATAGAACTTTAAGTTGGCAACACTTTTTTTAACTGGCGGCCATTTTGTCCGCTGTCAATTGATTTATGTTTAGTTTGATTTGGTATTTCAACAAGAATAGACTGACGCCCGAACAACGCTTCCAAATTGTGCAAATTTATTTTGAAAATCATGGTTCTGTTCGAAATACGGTATGTGTATATGTATGTGTATGTGTATGTATATGTATATGTATATGTATATGAATATGCATATGCATGTGCATGTGCATATGCATATGTATATTCAT
>JAOPUG010154743.1:0-12205 GCA_027564375.1 Micropterix facetella | reverse complement strand
TGTGAGAGCAGTCGAGACCGCTCTCGCTGTTCATTTGCGCTTTTGCTTCACCTATACAAATTGTAACTGATATTTTTATTGAATTAAGTTTAAAATTATATTTTTTTTGTATAAAGCGAAACATAAAACATACAAATGTTTTTCTGTGTCAAATAGAACTTTCAATTTGATAAACTATTTTTTAAATGACTTGCAAGGGCCTATACAATTCAAAGGAATACTTACTTTAGAGATGTAGACGTGTCAATATTTAATATACCAGCAAATGGTAAATAAGAAAATGGCGGATCACTAAATATAACACCACCAAATAAACAAATTGGAGCACTCATTGATCCCAATGCAACGGCACGACTAATGTAGTAAATAATTTTGAGGACCTTTTGTAATTGGTCGCTGTTTTTCAAGTCATTATATATATTTTCGTATTTATTGAGTAATTTAATTATTGCAGCGGCATTTAGAATAATTGGCAATGCTCTCAATGTCGACAAATAAGAACCAAGTACGACGTATATGCTTTTGAATATATCTCCTTCAATCTCTGGATTCTACAAAATAAAAATATTATTATGTTTTGTAACACATTTAACTGAAGTACAAAATTACTTAATTACATTTAATAATTGTATCGTTTCCAAAATAGGCAATGCGATCACGACGAGTACGATTGCCACCACACTGTACACTGCAATTTTCCAAGGCGCCATATTTTGAATGCCATGGTGCCTGGGTGATATTATTTTAAGTAAATTAATGAGCGGACCAAAGACTTGTCCGAATGTAAACATTTTATATAGATATCCGATGTCCGTAGTAATCAGGTCTTCACTGACTGCCTTGAGTACGAGATATTTCACCAAGCTTTTATGTTACAATGCAGACGTATCGGAAAGGATAGGATACAATGTGTACTGAATATAATATGTACATTGTTAGAAAGAGGAATATTTTTCAGTATTCGTCCGCGTAATATAGACAGATAAACGATGCAATTATATTTCCATAAGTGGGGTAATACACAACAATAAGTGAGGCAACTCAATAAACGCCAGAATGATATATTTAATATTTAGCCTTGATATTTATATTGCAATCAATGGGAAACTGTCTTTAATTGGGCGATGGGCCGCAATAACGTTGTCACTACCACATTGGGCAAAATCGAGTTTATAATTAAATTTTCTTGTGTGTATCCTAAGTTGAACAAATTTCATAGTCAAATCAGGCCAAAACACCTTGTCTCCTATTTTTTTAATTCAGAAAGTATCAGTGCAAAAATGTTGTATATGAGTCAGTTGTTACTTAAACATCAAACATAGAGGTTAGGATATTCCAGGCAGCTGTTTTGCATATAAACAGAGAAAAAAAAGCAAGATAAATATAGAAGACGTAGAGAAATGGAGGTGAAAAATATGTGTCGTCCATAAAAGTCATTAAACCCCTCTTATTTCAGTGTATATTAGTGGCATTTCCTTAGGGTGAAGTTTCCCTTTCAGTAGATAATGTTCCCTTCCCTTTAGGTATTTAACATTTCTGTGGTGACCTAGGGTCCAACTATCTCAGTCGCCCCGATGGAGTGGGAAAAATTGAGTGCAATATTCTATATAAGCGTATTTTGCCCCCTACATCTACCTTTTACTGAGTTTTTTTTTTTTAAGTATCGTGAGATAAGAAGTCAACCCCTATTGTTTTCTGTTTTTTTTTCTATCGCGAGATAAGAAATACCCCATTATTGTTTATTCGCCCCTGCATGTATACACTCGTTGTCTGTTAATACTTTCCTAAAACTCTTGTACGTAAGAAAAATATTTGTAGGTCTTAATAACATTGTAATATAATAATCACGTAACGCTAGGGTTTTGTGATTTGAATACGGCCCCATAGCAAGCAAATCTGAAGGATCCTTCCCATCTGACATTTCCCACGTTGTCGGTTAATCAGTCTATTTGGCCTCAGTGACTATGGTTGCCACAGGACCACCTTCAACGTGTCCTGTCACACGGGAAGGGCCTGTCCCCGCCGTTTCATTCGTGACGGCCAGCCAGCTCAAATGCCGCCTCCGCTATTCACATGGGTATGTGACGTTACAATCTAAGAGAATTTAAGATATTCCAATTATACTATTTTATTCTAATGCTTAATGCTAATGGTTCTAAGTTTCATTATCGCTAACTTAATATTTGGCAAAGATGATGGTGAACTTAAGATTAAGTTTAATTTCTTCAGCTAAAAAAAATTATTCTGGAATTTACTTCTGATCATTAATGGTTCTTTTTAATTACAATATAATATCTAATTAATTAAGTAATGTAAAATAGTTATTTTTTCTTTTGAAACTTTATAGCCTAGTTCTCCTAGCATAATCTTAAATTTTAATTGGGCAATTGAAGAGTTTTGTGCGATCGTGAAGCGGAATCTAATGTGGTTAATCATATATCATCTATTTTTGGAATTGAATTCGTCTGACAATACAACAACCAATGGTGGAGGTAGGCTCCAAATCCCAGGAGTCGGATGTGAGTGACCGTCCCTACCTAGCGATAATAACGGCTTAAATTTACCGCGTTATAATTACCCCTAACAAGCCCTGTCTTTGGATGCAGCAATGTGTAGGTATTAGGATACGGTGCCGCCCCGATCACATATGGTCCCTCGTATAGTCGGCTGAATTTGGCGATTTCTCCTCTTCCTTTGTTGGACTTGTTTATTGCAATTAGTTTTACCCATGTTCCGATTTGGTACTGAATAAGTCTATGGGATTTATCGAAGGCACGCTTCCTCGTTTCTGCTTGATTTCTCATATTGTTCCTTGCCTTTCGTCGTATGTCGTCCAATGTCATCTGTACTGTCTGTGTGTGTAGTGGCATCTCTCGATCCAGTCGGTGTTGTGTAGTCTCGCCCCAGAGGATCTCATTCGGCGTGAATCCTGTGCTGCAGTGTACCGCCCCGTTGTAGCAGTCTTCAATCTGTTGTAGCAAGTTCGGCCACCTCTTGTGGTTATCCGTGCAAAAGGTTCGATAAAATCTTCCCAGTTCCTTGTTGACCCTTTCAGTTACATTTGCTCGTGGGTTCCGGACTGAAGTGTGTCTGGTCGGTATGTCTGCTTCTCTTAATATTCGTTTCCATTCCTTTGAAGTGAACTGGCTACCCCTGTCTGAGATGATGACCATTGGTTTGATTATTTTGGCGTATTCCAATACTCTTTTTGCTGCCGCTCTGCCGGTTGCTCTCCTCATAGCATGTAGTTGCACGAATTTGCTGAAGGCGTCTTGTATTACTAATACATATGTAGCTCCACCTCTTCCTATAGGCAGAGGCCCGTAGAAATCGATCATTACACGCTCGCCGATGTTGTTTGCTGTCACTGGGTGGCTTTTCCCCACCATTGGTCGATTATCTGCCTTCGATAACTGACATATGTGGCATTTTCTTAACACTTCTTGAATTGTTTCCCTCATTCTGGGCCAATGTACTCTTCTTCGAATTGCTGCTAACACCTTGTAAGCGCCGAAATGTCCTAACTCTTCATGGAAGTAATTCACGATATCGGTTATTAAATTCCCTGGCAATGCTAGTAGCAACGTGTCCTGATTTTCCTGTTGGTAGTACAGCACCCCATCTTTATACTGGTATCTCTTGTACATTCTTTCTATGAGTGGGTGTGTCGTTTGGTTTGTTTTAAGTATCCGAAGCCGTATTTCTGATAAGAACTCATCTTGGGCTTGTTCTCTTCTTATGTTCTTGAGTCTCTCTGTCATTGTCCTATTTCGTTGTACTGTGAATAATGCTACCTCGGGATGTAATACTCTATCTCCCAACTGTTGTGCTGCTCCCACAGAATATCGTGATAAAATATCCGCCCCTTGATTGTCACGTCCTTTTACATACTCTATGGTGTGGTCAAATTGGTCCAGGAACAAAATCCATCTGGTGACTTTTGCGCTATATAACTTCCATGTTTTTATAAATGTAAGTGATTGGTGATCGGTCCGAATAATTAGTTTCACGCCCCGGACGAATGTCTCGAACTTTTTCAGACAATATATTATGGCGTACAACTCCTTTTCCGAAATCGTCCACTTCATTTCTGCGGCGTTCAATCCTTTAGAACAAAATCCTATTACGTGGTGCTCTCCGTCTTCATCGAGCTGGTACAATTCACCTCCAAGCGCGTAACCTGACGAATCACACTGTAGATAATACTGCTTCTTTGGGTCTGGATGTGCTAATATCACTGCCTTCAAAAATAGTGATTTTACTTTGGTGAATACTGCTTCCTGTTCTGTCCCCCATGTCCATTTAGTGTTTTTCTGCAGTAATGCGCAGAGTGGTTTTGTCGCTTCGCCATATTGTGCAACAAAACGCCTGTAGAAGTTACACAGCCCAAGAAATGCTCGTAATTGCTTCTGCTTCTTCGGGGCGGGAAAATCTCGTATTGCTGCTACTTTATCTTCCGACATTGTTACGCCTTCCACTGAAATTTCGAACCCAAGTAGTTTGACGTGTGTCCTTAGAAAATGGCACTTTTCTATGGAACAGGTTAATCCTCCACGCTGTAATCTGTGTAGCACCTGCCCTAATTGATCTAAGTGTTCATTGAGGGTTCCTATAGTAAATACGGCGAGGTCATCCAGGTAATTCATGCAGAAATTTCGGATGTCCGGTCCTAATATGAGGTCCATAGCCCTTGAAAAACTCCCAACCGATGTCTTTAACCCTTGTGGAAGTACCTTATACACAAATCCCTTCCCGTTATATGTAAATCCTGTATATTTCTCACTATCCGGATGTAACGGTATTTGGAAGTATGCGTTGTTTAGGTCTAATACTGTGATAAATTTTACGCCGTAGAATCGCTGTATGAGATCGGAAATTACTGGCGGTGTTTCTATTTCGCCCACCATTCTGCTGTTAAGTTCTCTGGCATCTAAAAGAATTCGAACTGAACCATCCTTTTTCAAGGTCACCGTTATGGGGCTGGAATAATTAGTAGTCTTCCTCTCAATTAGTCCTTGTGCTAGCATGCTATCTAATTTTTCCGTCACCTTGTCTCGATATGCCAAGGGTATGGGGTAGGCACGCATGGTGAATGGTTTATCATCATGTAGTTTGATTTCGTGTTTGTATAAATTTGTTCTCCCGGGTTTATCCTGAAATACTGTGGCATATTTGTGTAATATCTTCTTAAGTCCTGTCTTCTGTTCCCCTGGTAAGTCTAAATTGGCTACATATTCCGCTATGGTTGGAGTTATTGTCGTGGTATTGGTGGCAATGGTTACGTGATTTATTTCTGTATTTCCTTCCTCTGTGGCTTCAGGTAGTGTCTCCTTGCTGGTGACTGTGGAATCGTCAAAAGCGATTGCTAACCGTCTTGATCGTAATGCAAGCACCTTTCCTGGTTTCCCACCTGTGAAAATGATTGCTTGATGGTTGTCTAAAAAATCATAACCCAGAATTAAAGGTCTCACAAGTCCTTCTACTATCAAAAATGGAGTCTCTATTACTTCTCCTCCTAATTTCAATGGGAGCAACACCATTTTTGTTACTTTTTTACTTTTAGTGCCCATTGCCCCCTTTATCTGAAGCGCATGGATAGGCATCAATGGGTATTTATTTCCTGTGGTATCCAACACCCTCCAAAAGTCTAATGATATGCAAGTCACCTGACTTCCGGTATCGATTAAGCAGCATACGTCGTATTTTCCTATGGTAGCTGTTATTTCTGGTATGGTTGGTAATGATCCTTCGGGTTCGTCATCATAATCTTTTTCTTCGAATATGTTGAATCCTACCTTCGGTGGTATTAAAGTTGTCGTCTGAATATCCCTCGTAGTGTCGATGTCCTCATTTCTCCCTCCTTTTCTGATGAAAAATGGTCTCGATAGCTCCATTGCTAAGGTTGCTGCGCCGTCGTTTTTTCGAATCGGGTATCCAACACCTGCCCATCTGTTCCTACGAATTGCTGCCTCCACTGGAGCTACCCTACCTTGTGATCCTTTTCCTAAACCCTGACCTGGTTTCCATCCTGATTTTAGCATTAGATATAAAGCTGTCGGTGTATTGTGATCTCTATTAATATACCTGTTGTCCCGTCCTACCCTTTGATCCGCGTGTTTATTGTTTCGTTTAGTGGAATATGTCCAATGAAATGGTATTATCGCTTTATTAATTTTGTCAGATGCTTTTACAAATTTAATGCCGCGGGGTGTCGGTGTTGTGTTATCTCTATATTCTGTCTCCCTTGTGACGTTACCATTTGTTAACTGTGGTGTGTGCCCGGCTGTTGTTGTTGGCTCCCCTGCGGTTTTATGTCCAGTGTGTGATGTTACTGTTTTAACTCCGGTCCTACGTTTACCTAAAGCCTTAGTGTTACTGTGTAAGGTGATTGGTCCTCCTCTATTTCTCGACGCCCCTGTGAGTGTGAGTGCAGTGCGTGGTGTTACTGTTTTAACTCTGTGCCGATGTGTGCCTATCTCTCTAATGTTGGTGTTAGTTGGCGTTGCTTTACTTTTACCTCCCGTCGCCCCTAAGAATTTAGTCCTTTCATTAGATGTTACTGTGTTATTCCGGTTTCCGGTGGTTCCCCTAGAATATTCTCCTATGGTTGGTGCTACCGTTGTAATTCTCCGTTTCGTGGCCCCTATAAACCTGAAATTATCACATCTATATGTGATATTGTCCCCGTCTGTTTGTGGTCCCTCCGTTTTGTCCCTATTTCTGATCGTTGGCCCCAATTTCTTCCCTGTGTGCGGTGTTATTGATATAACTTCCTGCTTTGACGCCCCTACTAAATTGGAACAATCGCGCCTAAATGTGGTATTGTCTCCAACTACCGTCGGTCCTATAATTCTATTATTCCTGTTTGGTGTTAATATGTTGGTGCCCCTGCAGATTTGTCTCCCAGTTCCTAGATCATGGCGTGATCCTACCCTCTTAAATTTACCTTCCACCTGTCCCCTGATTCTAGTGTTTGTGTCAGCTGTTAATGTCCCTTTTTGTTGTCGTGAAACCCCCATAATTTTATGTCCGGTGCGTGATGTTATTACCTTAATATTTTTGCCTACAATAGTGTTTTGAGCCGCGCCACTCCCATCCGACCCCAAGGATGTACTATTAATTAGACGTTTACATGCTGATTTAATGCCAGTAACTACTAAACCCGGCGCTGGTCTTTTGCCGCGTTGCCCTAGTTTCCCGAATGTGTGAAATCGTTAGCCCTCTGGTTGTCTCCATTATCCGTTCGCAGATGATGGACTGCTCGATAGTTGTTCCTACGTCCGGCTTCTGTCCTCCGCTGTTCTCGCTCTTTCCTTTGTGGTTTCGGGTTGGTCGTTCTGTCTTGATGAGATGGTCGGTCGCAATCACGTATGACGTATCCATCATGTCCTTTCAATAAGGCGGCCGCCTTTTCTAATGACGGATTTTCTACTGCAATCCACTGTGTTTGCACAGCCTCAGGTAATTGTCTTATTATAGTATTAATAAGATGAAATTCGGGTATTTTATGAGTCAGTTCTCGGGCGAGTTCCAACTTCTGAGAGAAATATTCCAGTTTGGATATCCCCTTTTCCAATCTCCAAACGCCACTGGTTATTTCTTGTCTGACCTTATCCTGTCGTACGAGGTTCCAATATATTTCTAAGAACTCCCTCTCGAAGTCCTCAATACTCCTCCATTTGGGTCTGAATATGCCCAGTACGGCCCGTACCGGTGTTGATAGGCATTCCATGGCGATTTCGATCTCGTCTTCGTGTCCACGTAGTTTTCTGATGTATGTTTTTAAGTCCCGGATAAACTTTACCGGATTTTCATTATCACTACCATGATATTTGGGTGGTTTGGGTTTCTCCATGCACGTAACCAGCCCTGTGGTCCTGCCTGATCCCAATTCTGTAGATTGGTTACTATTTGTCTCTATTTGAGCGTTTTGCTCAAATGGAGCCGACCTCCCTGATGTCGTAGCCTCTTGTATCTTACGGTCAATAAGGGGAGCGATGGAATCTCTTATCCCCATCATTATTGCCCTGGTGATGCTTTCGGTTTCCGCAGCGGGTTTTATATAATGTCTGCGCCTCATGATGCGACCGCCCTGAACACGTGACGCCATATTGTGGTTTCTGCTGTGGTTCATTGTTTGTCCTTCGTTTGGTGTACTGGTTTCCGTATAAAAGTTATTTTATCACGCACTGGTTTGTCTATTCCTTTGCAATAATCTGTCACTGCACTATATTGATTGTTGTGTCGTCGTTAACGTACTGTCTCTATTTAAATAAAAAAAATGCCTCCCTACCCGTGAATTAACATTTTAAATTTATTATCTTTTGTAAACGTGACCGTGTGTGACTAATTATAGTAATGTTTTCGATAATTTTTTGCCTGCGTTAATGTTGTATTAACAAATTTCAATTTACCCAATATAAATAATTATTATACTTAATTATACAATTTATGCTAAGTTCAGCCATATTCTGAAGGAATAATGACCAAACCGTGTCCACGGAAAACTAGCGAACTGGTGAGAATTGACCGTTACCGTTCTATCCCCACCATACCCCCTCGTCTTCCTACGGCTAACTGTCACTAACCAAACTGGAATAATTCCATTTCAGCTATATCTTGGCACCCGTCCGACTTCCAAGCTATCTCATGTCTAAGTTCCACGATTTTATCAAAAGAAAAGTGTGAATCTGTATTACTCATACGCGTCCCTTGTATTAAAGAAATTTGAGTGACCTATTGTAAATATAGCCTGAGGAGATTTATTAGTTTTGAACTCGGCATAATAAAGTGAATTGAAAAATCTTTTAAAATGTGACGTTGATTTTTTAAAAAAGTCATATCCGCATGAAATACCCTCGAAGTCCCACCAGAGTCACCAAAATCGACAGTCGGTGGTGCTTCCCCGTTCGTAATTAGACACCAAAATTACTACCACCTTAATCTGTGAAAGAAAATACCTAAGTGTTTTTCCTCTTAAATTAGTTAACATTCTTAATTACTATAATGACCGATTTTGCCGACGAGTGTATACTATGCCATGAAGCTACCTGGCGATTTGCTTATCTATTAAAATTAAAAATCTACAACCCCTTTATTCATTTATCGACAATATGAGTTACGCCCCCTCAATTGTGATTCGGTTGTTACCCCTTTCCAAATTTTGTATGCCCCTGTGTACCGCGATGTTATTCTAATCAATTACTAAAAGTATTTAAATGTATATGAGAATCGATTAAAGGAGACGCTTTCTAAAATTGTTTTATTTCGTTTTGTGTTTATTTTATTTACATGGTAAGGTCGCGCTGTTACGTAACTGTAAAATGTGTCCCGGCTATCCGCGTTTTGTATATTTCGTTCCTACATAGTAAAAATGTTCCTACGGCGCTCGCGCGTCACCATCGTTTGCATCGTCCGTCTACACAATCCGCCAGGCCTATCGCGTAATCGAACCGTTTCGATGATTTGTGTATACGTTTTGCCCTATTGATTCCATTAAAGCGAGTTTGAATTATTTTTCGGAGATTTTGGTTAAGCTAAATTCATAGTGTAATTACTATACCGTTCCTAGAGTTACCCCAAGCATATATTTTCTTTATTTATGACATTAGAATAACGAAATATATTGCAATCCATATGTTAATTTTTAAGTATAATCCTAGTAAAACTTCAACTTCATTTCTCAATACAAGCCCCCGATAGTACGTGCACACACTGTATAGCATCTAATTTCTATCCATCGTTTACTATTTCCCAACCTTCATCCCAGTGTTTCCATAATATATGACCTTATTTGATTATATTCCAGCGGCCTGCATGTGGACATTATTATTTATTTTAATACGAATTGCGCACCCAGAATTAAAATGCAAGAATTATCTCTAAATGACTTTACTATGTATATTCCCCCTTCATTCTTACATATGAATCTAACACTGCCACCCAATTCATAATTTGTTATAAACTTGAAATACTGCCATTAGTAACCCCTTCGACAACAGCTATTTCATAATCTCGTATTGACGAGAAAAAACTTTATTAGTATTCCTCGTATTGACCCCAAGTGATATTATTTTAGAATATTTGTATCCATTATTCTCAAGTAGGTTTATATAATATTTCTAACTCGTAGACCCATCTGAAACATATCCATCTAATAAAGTGTCTGTCTGAGAAAGAAGCCATACCAAATTAAACGTTTGGTTAATTTGATTAACATGATAACCTCTACCGTTATGATGATAAATGTGATTGAAGTTCTAATACCTATATAGTGGTACCCAGATATCTGTGAATGTTTCTTATTTCTAACTAAAATTAAAGTAGTATTATATAATAACTAATATAATGAGATATAACATTAATCTAAGGAATATGATAATAACTAAAGATATTATTTATATTTGTTAATAGGGTCATGTAGAACTAATCAATTAATAACATTGTGTTACACTTCCCAAAATCTATCTGGCGAATTAGTATCTCATTGTTATTCTTTCTCTGAATTGTCTAGGACCTGAAATCGTTGTCTCGCCTAACCCTCCCATTTTTTTGTACAATTATTTATTGCCGCATTCTTTTACCTAACTAATATATGTCCGCTGACCGTTCTCGCCCCGGCAACTCTCTAATGGCTAACATATGTCGTGACTCTCTACAGATCCATTGTGCTGTTTCCAAATTCTCTGTACCCTGTTCGACCCTATCATAAAATATTTTTTTTTTTTTTGTATTTTTCCAGTCTTCTCACGTTCCATTCTGTCCTAACCATTTCAAAGTAATTCTTACAGTCGTTTGCTTTCACGCTCGCTATACGGTCGCAGCGATATTTTATTTATTTTATATATTTGCTATAAGTTCTAGTAGTGTATCTGATCGTTATTGTGCCATTTTGATTGCTCTACTTTGAAGTGTGTGTTGGTGATTTTGTGTGGTCCCTGAGAGTGACTAATTTGTAATCTGGTGTTAATTGAGCCAATAGTGGTAATCTCCGCTTGCCTATATAATTAACCAAAGGTCGGCGATTACCACCATCAGCTTCGTTTGCCATTTCTACCCTTCGCTCGGAGGATATTTAGCTGACCTCGTATTTAATATATTCTTTTGGGTGAGTGTTTTTGCACAAGGATTTTCTGCATAATTGTATTATATAAATGGTTTTATTTCTAATTTGTTGCTCTGGAGAATTTCGAAAATCTACCATCGATACCTTCGCGTTTTTTGGATTTTGTTATTTTATAAAATTAAATGCTAATCAATGTCAGGCCTCGGGTTTTTTTTTCGATTTTTTTAGTTCTGGATGTGTTTTCAAGTAACAAATGCTTGGGTTTTTATTTTATTTTTATTTTTTTTTTATATACCATAAAATGCGATGGGGTTTGGACTGTCTAGTAACAGAATTATTTTATTTCATGTAATTCAGAAGCCAAGATTGAAGATGTTGAAATTTATTTTCGTAGCATTTTGAAAGTGCATTATATATTTGTTGTGAGCGGAATACTTTTCTGCGTTCTGGGTTCTATTTAATCTTCTATTTATTTATTACTATAATCTGATCAAA
Source organism: Micropterix facetella (assembly GCA_027564375.1). NCBI lineage: Eukaryota > Metazoa > Arthropoda > Insecta > Lepidoptera > Micropterigidae > Micropterix > Micropterix facetella. The sequence continues at coordinate 645 of JAOPUG010154743.1, read as the reverse complement.
TGTTTATTTACCTATTTATTTGTTTATTGATTTATTTGTTTATTAATTGATCTGTTAACCTGTTTGTTTATTAATCGATTTATTTCTATACTTATAATTGTTTACTATTTTTTTTTTTTTAAGGTGTTCGAATCTTTCTAATTGACTTATTTACTTATAGACAATTTAATCTATGTACTTGTCGATTATTCATTTATTTAATTGATTATTTATTTACCGGTCTATTTTTTTCTAATTGCCTGTGAGTTGAATATTTTTTCCAGACTTTGATTTTAACTTTGATTCTGAGGTTTGGGTTTGACCCTAATTTTGAGTAGATTTTGACACTTTTGATTTTATTTGATTTTTCCGATTTTTGAATTTGCACTTTTTGTTTTTAGGTTTTTTTTTTTTTCTCTGATGTTGACTCTGGCTATGCGATTTGGGTTCGACTCTGATTTTGAGTTAAAATTTGAGTTGACCTTGACCCTTTTGATTTTGACAGGGAATCGATTTTGAATTTCTTCCCTGATTTTGACTTTTCCGATTTTGAATCTCTTCCCTGATTTTGACTTTTCCGGTTTTGATTTAGTCTCCTTTGTTTTTTCTGTTTTTGACTTTGGTTATGAGTTTTGAGTTGACTTTGACCCTTTTGATTTTGAATTT
>JAOPUG010154674.1:0-12236 GCA_027564375.1 Micropterix facetella | reverse complement strand
AACCGGTTTTATATTTTAGAATGTATGAAGTTTTGTAATTCTGTATACTATGTCATACGGTGTGTTTTCCTAATTTAAAAAAAAATAAAAAAATAACTCTACACCCTATCTTGGAAGATGTCCCTTATTGTAGAATTAACTGTTCCATGAGAATCAAATATACCAAAAGGCCACGAGTACAAATTAACATTTTGGCCGCCACCGTTGTAATAAGTCAATACCGTCGATAATGTATGGAGCGCCGCTGTTGACTATAGTCAACAGCACTTTGGGTGCATTTTTTATCAAATGCTGTACTTAAGTCATTAATATTTATTGAAAGTAGTACCTATGTACGTTTATAATGCTAGACCTAACGGGATTTCCGAGGAAATGAAGCCATTATTTCACAAAAAAACGGCAAACCCAACGCGCGCATGTTTAGCGGTTGGTAAGCAACGGGCTGTAGTATAGGCGCTGCTGTTGACTTAATACAACAGGCTAGGGTGGTATTTCTCTGTTAAAATATCGATTGGTCAATCTGTTTCAACTGTCAAATATTGCATCGCTCTCGGCTGATATGAAAAAAACATGAAAATTAATTGGTTTCGAATTGAAGGCATTTGATTAAATCACCGATATGTCCCCAACCATGAATATTTCCAGAGATAATTGATTTTTAACTAATGCCAGCCATGCGATGACAGCTCTTGTGTTCATGCCTGTGGTCAGTGCAATACGCTCCCAAACACTAATGATTTCCACTATGGGAAGCGACCGCCTCGACCAATCGGGTAATTTTATTAAGTAGCGATCCGTCCACTGAACACACATTCCCTTCAACATAGCCAATTTTATGCCTGCTATATTTTGACAGTTGTCTGTCCTTACATCATATGGATTCGAGTATAACCGTTAACGAATAACTTTAAGGATATTGGTCTCTTCAGGAAAATAATTTACTCCTCCCTAGAAAAAATACCCAGAATTCCAATTTCCGCATTTCAAAATGGCTTCGAAGGCAGAGTGAATGGGTAGTAGGGTGATTGCTCACATGTGGTAAACCAGCTGTCCTAAACCTACCACAGCCGGTCGTTAGTCCGGAGTCCACCGCTCACCCCCCAAAAGTTTAACAATTGTATTATGATAGGCCCTAATCCGGTCAGTGAATTCCATGGCAGCTTTGTTTGTATTTACTCGTAATATTTCTGCAATTGTGATATTACAAAGTGACATTTTCAGGTTTACATGTAAAGGCTTTATTATTTTCTTACATTCAACATGTTATACTTTTTTTTCATAAAGTTAGCTTTTAACTTAAATTCTATAAATTCTATTTATTGTGAGATCTATTCCTAGGTATAGGCCTCCTCCAGACTCTCCCATCTTCGGTCTATCGCTATTTTGGTCTAAGTCTTACTGACTACTCTGGTTATAGCATTTTTCCATCTCCTACACAGCCTTCCTCTCGATCGGTTGCTACTCGAGAGATGGCAAACGATTGACAGATTATACATTATTTTATATATACTAATATTATAAAGGGGTAAAATTTGTTCATTTGTATGTAGGGGGTAATCTCTCGAACTACTGAAAAGTTTATAAAAAATCGTTTTTAGTGTGAAATCTCAATTCAGAAGAAAAAGCACTACCTGGCTGCTTTACCGACGTGCGCTGACCAAATCGTTGGATATATGTAAAAAGACAAGAAATGATAACTTGTTCCGACTTCCTCTCTTCTATTGTATTGAGAAATGGAATTATTACTCGCTGCTGTGATCTTTATAATAAACGTCTTGGAAATATTGATATATTTAATACATCAATTAGTGCATAGAAGCAATCAGTATCTAAAATTCTATTATACAATCTGAATTAGGAAAATATTATTACTTGTATATGCTACATATAAATTGCCTTGACAAAAATACAGTTGGTTGAGATCAATTGGGGCCTAATAGAGTCATGCAGCTCGGGCCTTAATGGCCGTATTTGTTACCTTGGTCAACCTGACTCATGGCTCAACTGCCATCTAGCGGCCTCCCCGAAGAGGGACTAAACCGATGAAATCGCTAAGCGGTCGGATCTGGGGGAATACCATGGGCGATACAGGACGGTGGAAGTATTGGCCGGTTTACCGCTGAACTGAAGAATAATTATATGTCAACTGCTACAGGCGAACCCGTCCACCCCGGAGCGTTTCAATGACATTTAATGCTATATCACCCCGAGGCGAAACGCAGAGCTATGGGACGTAGACAAATCTACGTACCAGGCTACACCCACTGCCCATCAGAGTCCAACGCCTTACGGTGATGCACAGGGAATTGCCACCATGCTGGCAGCCTCACCCCCTGACTCTCAGATTTAGGGAGTAAATTTACGCCGCGAATTTACGGCCATAGTGTAGAGCGGCCTCCGTTGTCCAACCGATCTTGGGTGTTTACGCCGAGTAAAGGACGCCGAGTGGGGATCCGCGATATTTCCAAGTTACGGAATGCCGCGTTATCACATTAGGTAGAGGCCGCGCAAGAGACTTCAAACCCGGAACCAAACGGGTGGATGGAGAAATCCGTCTAAATTTGGAGCAAGGGGGCGAGGGTGCCCGCTGGGTATCTTTGCTCAGTGCCTTGCCGAAAGATTCGGACTCTGACGGACAGTGGCGGAGCATGATCCGTGGATTTGGATCATCAAAAATTTCTTTACGTTTATCTCGAGGTGTTATAACGACAGAGTTCGTTGAAACGTCTCGGAATGGCGGGTACGCGCGTAGTATTGATCTCAATCCTGATAGAGATCAATCTGCTTCTTTAAGCTTTTGTTGGACAGACAGACAGACAGAGAAAACATCTTACGAATTTTACATAACCAATTTTTCTGTTCTTTTTCTTATTCTATATATCTGTTACTGCCATTAAAGTACTTAAAAAAAATATTGCATCTTGGCAAATACAGGGTTCCTGGGAGGTTCTTTTTTTCAAAAATAAAAAGCAATAAAAGAATCAATTTTATCAGGTAACGTTATTACCATACAAAAGAACCATTCCTTACATTTATTTCAATTCTTTCAAATGTTGGCCGTAACTGCAGCTAACATGGTCCATTCTAAAGTTCCACTTTTCGATGACGCGTTCGAGCTTTTTGAGTGGTATTTGGTGAATGACTCGAGTAATATTGGCTTCCAATTCCTCAATCGTAGCCGGCTCATCCATGTAGACTTTGGGCTTTACATAGCCCCAAAGAAAAAAGTATAGAGGTGTGATATCACATGATCTAGGCAGCCAATTCACAGGTCTGGAGAGTGAAATTAACTGTTCACTGAATTGTGCTCTCAATAGAGCCATGATTTCACGGGCTATCGTCTTGTTGAAACCAAATGTCGTCATGATCACAGGATTCCATTTTAGTCAGCAAATATTCCATTATCATCGAGCAATAACGGACGCCATTGACAGTTACGTTCTTGCCGGTCTCATTTTTGAAGAAATATGGACCGATGATTCCACCAGCCCATAAACCACACCAAAACATTGTTTTGTCTGGATGTAATAGCAGCTCTTGAACTTCTTCGGGTTACTCTTCAGCACAAATGCGGTCTTTTGAGGAATTATAAGCCAACATTACTTAGGTCATTCGCGAAATACCACTCGAAAACGCGTCATCGAAAATTAGATTTTTAGAATGGACCATGTTAGCCGCAGTTACGGCCAACATTTGAAAGAAATATTCCTGAAAAAATAAATGTCAAGAATGGCTCTTTTATATGATAATAAACATTACCCGATAAAATTGTATATTTTTTAATTTTGAAAAAAGTACCTCCAAATGGACCACCCGTTACTACATACCAAAAAGTGGCCATCTGATTTTCTTTAAAGATTGTTGTCAACGTTTGTCATAGAATACTTTGGAAATAAACATATTGTAAAATGTAATGAACAATTATTTTCTAGACGTTTATCATAACGCTGTACGTTAATTTGATGTTTTAATTAGCTATTTTAAAAACATGATATATTTATTTAAGTAGCAGTAACAACTGCCAAAACAATAGAATTCTTATAATTATGATAATCAATTATATCTACATAGTAAATAGACACAGGCTATTTTCGACTAGCCTCTCATTCAAATTACAAAAACATTACGTCGAATTTTCAATGGCTATTAATTTGGGGGTCACCTGGTTTTAAAAAATCTCGACTGCTCACATATACAGTCTCTAATAACTAGTTCACTAAGGAAGCGTATTTTTTTGCGAAAATTTACAAGAGTTTAATCATATTATAAGAATATAAATGTTGATTTTTTCAAATTCATTTTACATAAAATTATAATCTTCTGGAGAAGGAGGACGTCAATTATATATTGTAAGTACATTTTATTATAATTTAATAATATAATGTGGATGGTGATATTAATACTCTCATAGAGAATACAAACAAAAAAAGTTGGTGATACGATCAGCTCGGAAGCACACATTAATGCATTCAATAAATTCTCGGTATAGATGGGTTCTAACATTTTTTGTATACTTTTAAATACTGGCTCTATACATTTACTTGCAGCCAATAAATACAAAAACAAATAGAAAAAACATTCATTTGTTTTATTTGTTAATGTTGAACATAAACGCTACCAATATGAGCAATTTTACGTTTTCGGTTTTTTTCTCAAATTAGAGCATCGCGCTGATGTTAAATTTTTAACCAAACAAGGTAAAACCAAAAATGCATTAAAGTAGAAAAGGATGCTGTTTACGGGGAATCTGGCCTTTCGTTATTTACTATCCAAAAGGGGTTGAGTGAATTTAGACGTGGGAGGCAGAACATCGAAGATGACCCTCGCGCCGAAGCCTCTTCACAGGAAATTGTTGAAAGAGTGGAGAAAATTATATTGGAAAACAGTCGAGTGAAGATCAAATCGATAGCTGAGGGACTTAGCTTTTCTACCGGTACCGTACACAATATCGTTCATGAACAACTTCATATGTGAAAAGTGACCGCGAGATGGTTGCCGTTAATGCTTACGCCGCATCAGAAACAAGCGTGCGTGGAATGCTGTTTGCATTTTTTAAAGCAATGTGAAAACAATCCAGACGCAGTCATCGAATGAATTGTTACTGGAGATTAAACGTGCGTTCATAATTATGACCCTGAGAGCAGGCAAGAGTCGATGCAGAGGAATATTGGAGGATCAGCTCATCCCAAGAAATTCAAGGTCGTTCCTTCAGCTGGGAAGGTCATGGCCTCGATCTTTTGGGATTATCAGGGGATATTACTGATATACTATAAGGATAAAGGTGTCAATATCACTGCAGCGTACTATGTCAATATTCTATGGCAATTAAGAGCAGCCATTAAAGAAAAAGGGAGAGGAAATTGGCCGAAGGTATGCTGATTCTGCATGATAAAGCTTCAGTTCACACCGCTCAGATTGCAAAGGCTACCGCTCGGTACTGCGGGGTCGAAACCATGGACCACCCACTGCACAGTCCAGACCTGTCCCCAAGTGACTACTTTTTATTCCCGATCCTGAAAAAAGATTTCCGAGGGAATCGATTTCCTGATTTGCGCTGAAGGCGGATGTGACACTTTCCTTATCACCGTTTTTGAAGATAGGTACGACTAATAGGCGTTTTTAGGTTGTTTGAAAAGATCCCCTGAGGGAAGCTTTGAATTATTAACCATTTCATCGGAGCTGCTAATTGCTTCTAAGCAGATCTAAATAATGTCGAATTTATACCATCAATCCCGGGGCTAAGTTGGGCTTTAGAGCACATATAATTTTGTTAACTTCCTCGGCTTTAGTAGGGGTAGATAAAAAAGCGGGGAAGGTGTTTGTTTGCGTAGGGTTAGACCGTAGGTAGGCCATTTGACGTGGCTTTAAAATTTTCCGATATAAGATTGCTTCCTACGTTTGTCGTCATACTTAAAGAGTATTGTTTCATTTCAGAAAAAACAGGTAAATCATGCTGAAAACAGTCGGAATCTTCGCTTTACTCGCGTTGCTAAGCACAGCGATATCGGAGCGCATAAGTGATAAAAGTAAGTTTTATATTTAAATATATCATAGAGAATAATCGCGTGGAGTATATACGTATATACGTAATATAAATAATATTACGGGTGTTATAGAAAATTAAAGTTTTTGGGGCGATGCTCTTTTTGGGGCGAATTGATGAAAAATTGGTCACTTTTGGTGAGACGCTTACGTCACAAGTGCGAGGCGCTTCTTCTTCTTTTATTTGTGGCACTTTCACGCAGCTTGGTTGCTGCTCCCGGCCCCCTTCAAGCTATCCAACCCCCTCTCCACATCTGGCTTTACAAATGAATCAGATGGATTTTACCGTGTGTAATGCTTTACGCATCTGGCTTACAAATGAATCAGATGGATTTTACCGCGTGTAATGCTTTACGCATCTGGCTTACAAATGAATCAGATGGATTTTGCAGTGTGTAATGGCTCACACGTCTGGATTACAAATGAATCAGATGTATTTTATGCGTGTAATGATTGACACGTCTGTCTTACAAATTATTAAGATGGATTTTACCGCGTATAATGATTGACAAATTTGGTCTTACAAATAAATTTCCTGATTAATTATTTTCTTAAGTTTTCAGTTTCATTTAATTTAAAATTAAAACGATGTTTTTGTAATGTATGTATGTACCCATATAGTTTTCACAATTTAAAATATAATTTTTAATACTAATACTGCTCACGACAATATTTTAAATGATATTTATATTACTACTATTAATCGGACGCCCCGCGATTTTGCCCTCGCCGTTTCCCTTCCCGTGGGAACCCGAAATTGCCATCAGGTTCCTTTCCTGCGGGAATCCTAAATTCCCTTCCTCAATAAACGGGCTATCTAACACAAAACGAATTTTTAAATCGGACTGATAATTTAGGAATGCATACAGCTCACACAGATATATCAACATCCATTTTTATACACATATACAGATTAATTATTATATTTTTCTCTGTTGTTAAAAAATTCATTAATCCACGTATTTTTATTGTACATGTTGATACAAATATTCAATATTTTATCAATTTCTTGGATAATTTTAATATTTCAAATATTATTTTACTGACTGAATGTTTCAATTGTATCATTTTCATTGCTTTTTGTATCTTTTTTTTGACACATATACGGAATAATATTTGTGATTTCCGAGAGACCGATTTTGACATTTTAGTGAATCTTCACGTTTTGAAGTCAGGTTTCAACCAAAAAGTGGTTTATAAAACATGTGTTTGGGTGTATGTCGTCTACGAGGTATGTGCTAAAACAATTTTGTTAGAATTTTGAATGTGGGGTCTATTTCTTTTATATCTATGCCTTCATGTTGTGACATAAAAACTTAAATATATTTTTTTCTTTAAAACGATTTTCATGAAAATTCGTTTAAAGAATGCCCTTAGTGTCTTTTCCAGGAAAAAAGTATACTCGTAGTTTTAATCCGTGTATATGGGTCGTTTGTCTGACTAGTGTCGGACAATTTATTTTGGCAATTATATCAGGCTATTTTAATAACATTTTTGTTGCTTTTTTAAAATTATTTCTAAGTCCCTTTTAATGTTATTTTATAATCAAAAAAATCTAAATCGAGTGGGGTCACGCAATAACGCGCGTGTGTAAGTAATAACGCACTTACTAATATGAACCACCTCTTTCAGAATGTCAAGAGTACACGAACCTATTTGAAAATCCCGAAAAAGAGAGATGTGAGCATTATCCTTCATTCGTAACAGGCGGCCAGCTGATTGCTATGCCTAGAGAATTCCCCCATATGGTAAATATGATATACCTATCACTTTGCAGCCCAGTATTTTACGACCTGTTTATTTCAGGCCGCCATCGGAACGCCGAAAAAGGAAGGACCTGGATACACCTTTCTGTGCGGCGGAAGTCTGATAAGTGAGAGATTTGTACTGACTGCTGCTCATTGTAGCAACAATCCTGGCCTGATCGATGCTAGAAGGTATACAAATTTGTTTGTTTGCCGTTGACTATTTTAAAAATTAAAAACAAGACTTCAGAGCGCGCCTTGTAGGCATCAAAAACTTAAAAATGGCAAATCTATTTATGTTAGTTAATTCGGCCACCTGAGTGGACAAGTCTTGAAATCATGCGCGAAAAATTTTAGTATGCACGATAACTCGAGTAAACTACGTCCGATTTAGAAACATCTTTCGGCAATCGATAGTTATAGCTAATGCGCAGAACCCAATAATTTTTTGGATATGTACGTCCTACGGTTTGTTTTCATAGTAATAAATAAAATAATACCATTCATTGATGTGTCACTGGCGAGCGCTGAAGTATCAGGTGAACATACGCGCTGTGGCGGTGCGTTTACACATGATTACGTCATTCGCCATGCCCAAGGGCCCGCGAGCGAGCGAGACCGATCGCTGCAATCGGCATCGCTCGAGATGTTTAGGGGCGACTAGTGTGACGCGAGCCCACGCCTCGTCATCTCGTATGAATGCCTAATATCGACGCGGACAAATGACTAGCCACGGGTTAGATAGATAAAATTAGGTGCAGATTTTTTGAAATCGGACGTAGTTTACTCGTTCGTGCATGTAACAAAACCTCGCAGGATTATAAGAAGACTTGGCCCCCTCAGGTGGAGGGGCCATTGGGAATAAAAATGTCAACTAGGTATAAAATGTTGTATTACTTAGATAAAGGTTTGTACTTACGTATGAATAAAAGATTTATTTAATAATATTCATATCATATTTAATAATATACATATATAGGAGCTGGAATATTGATGAAAACGAGACAAAATAGCTTTATGATTTTTTTAAAATAACATATCCATAAAATAACATATTTTTCTAAAATTTTCGCGTAAAATAAATGGAGTGAAGATAGGAAGTTATTTTCATATTACTTCGGCCGCCTAAGTGGCCAAATCTTGAAATCCTGCTCAGTTTTTGTTACTTGCTAGATAACTCGAGTTAACTAATTCCTATTCATTGAGGGAGTCATTACAGGAGTGGAACAATGAATCTCTCGTGGTTTACGTGCTAAGTTCAGGTAGTTTTTTTTTAAATACCCTGAACATTTTAATATATTATACATACATACAAGAAAATAATCATAAGGGCCGAAGTTTGAAAAAACCTTGGGTTTTCCCCCTGCCCCCGTTTTAAAAAAACCGTGTCCCCTTTAAACTACACATGGTTGTTCCGGGGCTGATTTTTTGTACAAAAATAAGTGGAAATTTCGTTTAGACAACTATAGAACTATGGTGACTGAATGTTCTTCTACTTCCCTTATTGGTTTTGTATCCGTTGACTGTGCAATGAGGCGTATTCTCTAGGCACGTACGTCTGCTTTTTCACGTATCATACGCGAAAATGCAAACGTACGCGTATTGTCTTTTTCTCGTATTTGTATTAAGATAATCGTATTTAATTTCTCGAAACGTCATCGTTCGGCAACCGTGGTGTCCGCAGCAGTGGTTTTGAGGAATCAGAAGTTAAATTAATTTGTTGACAGTATAGCCGTGTATAGGCAGTCATACGCGTATAAGCAGACAGATAAGCAGGCGTGGTTGACGAATATACACGAATGTCTCGTGTACAAGTGATCTGCGTCAGTGTGTCATGTTTACAAAATTCGTTGTCATCGTTTACAAAATGGTACAACGTGTTGCCACTAATTTTTGTTTTGAAAGGCATATAATCATCGGGATCTCCTGCCCCCTGGCATTATGTGGAAGTCCTGAAATGGCGACTCGCAAGAATTCGTCATATCCGACCCAGAGTTCACGAGCCTGTTGATTAGTGTCTTCTACGTGTTCATTATTCATCATTATTGTTCATAGTGTCATCATTATTGTTTGTCAGTTTTTGGCCAAATGAGGGGGTTCGGTCTTGGAACATAAACCATATTCGCCTTATTTAGCCCCAGTGGACTTCATCCTCTTCTCAAAACTCAAACTGAGGCAGGGGGAAAACCCAAGGTGTTTGTCAAACTTCGGCCCATATGATTGTTGATTAAGATGTTCAAGATAGTTTAAAAGAACTGCCTGAACTGAGCACGTAAACCATAAGAGATCTATTGTGCCACTCCTGTAATGACTCCCTCAATTAAGCGGAATTACTGTGAGGAAGGGGTTCAATGTTACGTCAGAGATAAAACTCATGACGTCCCAAATATTATTCCGTTTAATAGCTCTGAGAGAATAAGCTTTCTAAAACTTTGTATGGTTGATAGTGACCATTTGTCTGTGAGATATTGTCCATGATAGACCATGATAGTGAGAACTTGTACCTATTGTTGATAGTGATAAAAGAAACTATTGCATGACAGCACTGAAAAAAACGACATAAATATTAAACAAATTTACATAATTACATATATAATTAAGAAAAGATATAGCTCGTATCAAACTGCGTACTATATTATAAAAACACTTGTTTGGCAAAACGGAGACTAAAATTTTTTTAATGCTGAGCTGATTATGACTTTAATTATCTGGATTATTTAGTTAAGAATAATAAGGCCAGCGTGTTTATTACATCATTTCAATCTTAAAATAAAACTAGAAAAATGATTCAATATCGAAGTTATGAAAAAAAATATCTTAAATTACCTAAAAGATATTGTTTGAATAGTCTGAAATATGTAGTACCTAATCGATGATTGATTAAGTTTGAGGGGGCCGGGTGGCAGGGTACATGCACTTCTGACGATCAAGCAGCAACCAAGCTACGTGGAACTGCCATAAATAAAATAAGACGCGTCTCGCACTTCTGACGGTAAAGCGTCTCACCAAAAGAAATTTTGCCAGTTTACTATCGCCGCGCGTTACCCCGATAAAAGAGCTTCGCTCCAAAAAAGGAAAGAAGTATCGGCCGTACAAAAGAAGAGACTTCCAACTTTTGCAGGCGGAATTCGTAGCAGGTTTTGAACCGGGGAAGGCGAATAAAGTAAACTCGCAGTGGAAAAAGACAGATTTATTGTATGTCACCTGCTACGGGCGAACTCGTCTACCCCGGAGCGTTTCAGCGAACTGTATCGCCATATCACCCCGAGGCGAAACACAGAGACTTAGGGACGCAGAAAATCTACTTACCAAGCTCCTCCTCAGCCCGTAAGAGTCGAAATCCTACCGCGAGGCATTGGGAGTTTTCAAGCTCAGTGTGGCTATCCATCGCGCCCTTACTACCACGTGCAATCATATTTCTCCGGTGTCCCGTCTGGTTGTAGGTTCGAAGTCGCTTGCTCGGTCTTCTACCTCAGGCAACGGCAATTCCTAACTGGAATTATCGCAGAGCCATGGCGTCAAAAGCAAATGGGGAGAGGGGTCCGGCAAAATATCACGAAATCTCATTAAGGTTGTCAATGAAAATCTCACGTCAACTTTTTAATTCAGAAAATATACATTATTATAACAGATTAAACATTTTGTTTTACAAAATCAATTCCGGGCATAGGCAATATTAAATTAACAGATTTTAAACCCGTCAAATATTACGGATCCGCTTTGCTTTTATGGTTAAATATACAAGACATTTTATTTTAGTTAATTCTTTTATTTTAATAAAAAGGGATATAAATACCTAGTACGAAAAACAAAAAAATACAATTAATATACTCATACAAAGATTTTGCTACAATTATTAGGTATTTAGTGGTATGAACATATCAAATATTCCATAGGAAGGGGTCCACTATATCTTATCAAATCTCACCAAGGGGAGGGGGGTCTATTTTTTTACAAAATCACCTCATGTATTTAATGAACATCCTCTAACAAATAATAACAGGAAAAGTAGCGATATACATCGGCAACTTTGGCCCGTCCCGTAATTGGTAACCCCTGACTTATTTAAAATGGCTTAAATCATATTCCAATAAGTTGCTCTCGTCACCGCGATTACAACAATACCCATATACGCTATTCTTGCTTTACCTATTGGTCTACCTTTGCCTACCTCTGGTCTGGCCTTTAATTATTAGCTGTAAATAAAACGTATTATTATTCATTCGTCGATGTATTTGTCTCTCTTGCATAATAAAATTTCCTGCAAAAATACATTAAAACTCGAGCTACTCGTACATATACTAAAATTTAGTATTTTGCCGTTTTAATAAGAACTGTTTTAAGAAGTGTCACGAGTCTACTTGGACCTCGTGTCTACTTGGACCTCGTGTCTACTTGGACCTCGTGTCTACTTGGACCTCGTGTCTACTTGGACCTCGTGTCTACTTG
>JAOPUG010154669.1:0-12237 GCA_027564375.1 Micropterix facetella | reverse complement strand
AATATTACTATAATTAAATTTAATATATTAAAATTTCTTATAAATTCAATATATAAATATCTAATTTTTGCATAATTTATTTTTCAAGCGATTGTTATTAAAATACCAATATCTCCTACTTGATTTATTAAAATAGTTAATTTGGGGTCATTACCAATTCAAATACCAATTTAGGGTAATAGGAGGTGAATTTTGTGTCGATACGGGCGAGTCCAAGTCAAAAACACTTGGAGTGCTTCACCCTTATATAACCTTACCAGTCACAGAACAACTCTACTTTCTGTAATAGAGAGAAAGCTGCTTGGGGCTCCTGGTGATGAACGCCTGGTCGTCAGCAAAAGTGAGGCACGACGAGGTATACTGACCTTCTGTTTTAAAGCAGTAACCTTACTTCTTGTCGAACTGTGTCATGCTTTCCAGCAGGATATTGAAGGTGATATTGAATATCGTAGGAGACAGGCAATAGCCCAATTGAATACGCTATATAGTCCAATTGAATACCTTCTTGATATTTTGGTTTATTCAATCCCCTTTAATTTTAGCTATTAATTACCTTTGCGTTTCTGTGTGGCTATGGGTGTTGAAGTTATTAAGTTTTCTGCCGGCTTATATATTAATTAAATTTGAGTTTCTGAATTTTACTGTATTTATGAGTTTATTATTTTCCTATCGTTTTAATTATTAAATAAATTTGGTTTCATGGCTTTACTCTAATTGTTGAGTTTATTATTTTTTCGTTGTTTTAACCATTGAATAAATTCGCGATTTTGAGCTTTACTGTAGTTTTGGGTTTATTATTCTTCCGTTGTTTTGATTATTAAATATTTTGGTTTCAGAGCGTTACTGTAATTTTGAGTTTATTATTTTTCTGTTCTTTTAATAATTATATAAATTTGGTTTCAGAGCCTTACTCTAATTTTGAGTTTAATATTTTTTCGTCGTTTTAATTATTAAACAAATTTGTGTTCTGAGCCCTACAATTATTTTTGAGTTTATGATTTTTTTTCCTGCTTAATTATTACCTAAATTTGGAGTTCCGAGGCTTACAATTATTTCTATTTTTTTTTCCAGTTTAGTACCTAGTTAAATAAATTTTGCATTCTAAAGTTTACAATTCTGTTTGAGTTTATTTTTTCTTCTGTTTTAATTGTTAAATTTACCAATTCTTAATAGTCCATTTGTTTCATAATTATCATAGAGTCCTCTCGGATCAGATCCAATGAGTTCTGGATCTGAGAGAGGTTGTCAATCTATTTAATGAGTTTAATTAGAGTTCAACACTGAAGTTAACTTTGTTCAAGCCCGAGGTAAGAGTTCATCCGACAATTTGAGCTCTTCTCCTGAAGTACGTCTTCAAGCGCGGTCCGCAGTGTTCTGATCCTGATTCACTCCCTCCCACTATTTTATAGAGTGCCCTCATCTGGGGGTAAAAATTGGGAAACTCCCACATTAATGCCCCCTTGCTTCTTTAATCAATCGGTTTCTGGAACCTCGATTGATTTTATCTCAAGCAATTTTACTAATAGGAGTTTGATGTTAACGGTCATATCCAACTTTATTACATTTTTTAATCTGTCAAATTTTTAGCATAGTTAAGGCGATCTACGGCAACTAAAATTGAGCTATTTTGTGGGCGCTCACAGTCACTCAAACTGTAATTTAATTTTTTTTTTTAACAAATTTACCGTCTACTGCTCTATTTGGTTTTAAAATATACTCTTGGGCCTGGGGATTGTTTTTAGTGTTCATTCAAGCGATCTCCTCTGCAATCGTTATTGTTCATATAAACACCCCTTAATTATTCCCCTGGTAGTATTCCCCAGATAAGACCTGCCATACTCCATATTCCCGATCCCTAAATGAACTTCTAAGTTATACTCAGGTAATAAATTCGCGATTTGACCTGCAGTATGCAGTACTTCCGCACTCTAGATGTAGTGCTGCTTAAGAACTTTCATATTTTCCTCAACTGTACCTATGTTTCAGTTCTCCTGGCAGCCTTGAGTGTTATTCACACCCATGAGTCCGTTTCTCAGCTATTAAATGCTCTTGGTCGACTCATGTCAGTTCCTAATGAAGATATACTCATATAGTCTACAGACTTCCCACGTTTCAAGAAATACTGCCTCATGAAAAAATCTCCTTGCGATATTGCTATCTCGACCTGTCTTTATTATCCGATGTGCGGAGAATTAGGTATATATGAATTGGAAAAGGTGCCCATGGATTCTATTTTGATATTTGGAACCATAGTTTCAGTAAAGTTTAATTTTTGCCCTTAATATACTTTGAAGCCTTGTAACTCCACAGCTGTGAAAGATAGCGGCCTGATTACATCACCATCATCTCTGCCGCAAAACTGCTTTCCAAGGGCCCCTTTCGCCCCCCCCCCCCCCATGCATTTAATAATTTAAAGTATCAGACTTCAAAATAATTAATTAATATTCGAAATGATGTCACAATGCCATTTTTCCTCTAGCTGGATTTTTAGGCCCACCCTCTTCTGCATTGATTATTGGATAATCCCTAATTTGTCGACCATCTTGGCTCTAGAGTCGCATTTTGATATAACTTATCTCTAAGTAGATTTTTATTGGCTGTGTTGATCGCCGCACTAGCCGTGTATTGGCTGTTTGTTCCCGGCTTCTTTTGTTTTTATATGAACTGCAAAAATGCAAGGGTGACATTCAGTTCTTCCACTTAAGTGTGATACCCATAAATCATTTAGTTTTATTCTCTTAAAATTCTTTAGGGCGAAAGGTTTCAATACCCATTCATACTTGCTTGTTTTCTTTTGATACCTCTTATAAACACCTCCTTTTTTATATTCCCCTTTAATCATCTTTTTTATCATTGATCACCCCTATACAGGTCATCATAGAAAGCCTGGCGTTTTTTTAAAACCATATGTTAAGTCGATTAATGTTAAAAATTCCCGATTTTCATCGAGCCGTTTTGGAAATGTTTACTATGCAAGATTTCCTAAAAATATTACTATATTTGTGTTCTATAACATGCATAGAAGCTCTATTGTGAAAAAAAGCTCTTTGGTCCATACCACCCTGTATATTCCGCTTTTGAGGATTGTTCGGCCCTGAATGGACCATCGGTACCATCTTGCATCATATCCAATCAGAGCTTGTTGAATGTAGTGTGTGTATATGCATCTTAATTGTCCATTATAGTTGCTTATTTTCCCAACATCTGAAACAATAGTCACCCTCAAAAAATGAATGGCCATATTGCTTCAATCTACATCTCGTAAGAATGTTGCATTTCTATCTCGCCTTCTTATCGGGGCAAAATCAGTGAAGCGTGTATTGTCAAAAATGTCAGTTCACCCCTGACTTAAAAGCAATTTTGCTATCCTTTCCTAAATTTCATTAATAAGTCTAACCATAATATAGTTATTTTCACCCCTACATTTTCAACTATGGCTATGTTAGCCAGTCTCTAACAGTCACTCACATTCACCTTACAGCCAAAGTGTATTGTGAATCTTGCTTGAAAAATTGACCCTACTCGACTCGACTTTCTTTAACGGATACAAATATTTACAAAGATTATTATACTATATGGTCAGATCTCAGAGCCGTCACGTGTCCAGCTGATCACTCGAAATGCTCTCTGATCCTGATTATAGCAGGTTTCTCTGCAGCCCTGATAATAAACTCTCGTGGACTGTAACTTGAATATATTTTCGCTTACCAAGGCTCAATCCATAGGGTGATGATTGACATCACACTAAAACAGCAGGCGATCTGTCAGATGATAAAATATGCACTGGTGGTGGCTATATCTGCGTCGAATTATTTTCCCGAGGAACCGAAAGTAGCTATAGGTTAATAATAAAGTCTGTTAAGAAGCACTCTGTTTATTGTCGTTCAATCCATAAAATAACAGCTAGTAACTAATTCCGACGCGGTACACTTTTCACAACGGTATTATTTGTTCCGAAGTTAGTATATTGTAACACTATGTATACTAAAATTAGCGCGGAGTGACGGGTTCGCTCCCGCGATTCGCAACTGAGGTGGCTAGCGAACCGAGTCAGGACACTTTTTCGTCTGGTTTGAAATCACCCAAATTTTTCTCACGAACCATCGTATACCGCGACAATTTTCCCTATAGGCCAGTTCGTAACCCTGATTAACTAATCAGCTCGCCAGCCCTCTTAGCTCGGAGAGAGAGAGAGAGAGAGAGAGAGAGACATATCGTCGTCTCCTTTCACACTGTTTCAAACAAAAAAAAACGCCCCGCGCCTTCTGTGTTGAGTGAGAGAGCGATATAGCATCGTCTCATTTGAATCTTTAATTTAACCACTAGCCGTATTGCATCTATGTACGTTATTATAACGTTACACGTACGTTATTATAAAGGAATTCTAAACTAATATCTCTTTAAAATAACCTAAATTTACGGGTCTATATTCTACGTCCAAGCATTAGTTCCAATAACGAACAAACAACAAAACACATCATCCTACTACTCACTTATTAATTTCATGCAAACAACTTTATTCTAGTATTAGGTATGCCAATTTCATTCCATATCTCTCTTGTTCATTGCAACGCGTGCCAGACGTCTCCGCCCGATTGCTAATTTATGATGGTTGACCGTATTGAAGCTCGCGATCGGCCCCGTCCTTCCCGGAAACGTCCAGATACAATGAGCCTTATGAAACGTACTCCTTTGTGCAAACGTACTCCTTTGTGCAAGACAATTTATCGCCTTCTTTTGTTTATGAACAACCACCCTGCTTCAATTCCACGGTTCGTTCGCCGAATTACTTTAAATCCTATCTTAAATATAATTATAATTCGTCCACCATAGGTACATAACATAAAGAAACCAAATATTTTCAATATAATATTATTTATCAAAATTCTGAGAAAGAATTTGAATTTTCAGAAAGCAGATATTTCAACATCATTCTTTGGCTGTAATGTGACTAGTACCGGACTTTCGGCTAATCATTTAATCATGGATCATTTGGCTCAATCTTAAATCTTCCAAAGATGTTTTTTCTACCGAAGTGGCAAGTTCGATCAGCGAATAAAATTGGACCAAATTAGTATTCTTTTATTAACTAATACCTAAGTTAAAAATATTGCAAATTAGGTGCCAAATTAGGCCCTTAACCAAATCGCATGTTGGTCAAATCTGCTAATTATCTCAGTCTCTCTCTGGATTCTATCTTACAGATTACAAAGAGGTAACTCATTGGGGAAGAAGTCGTCTTCAATTTTTAATACCTTATAAAAGGTCTAAATGAAGGTCTAATAAAGATCGAAAGCTTTAATTCTTAATTACATTATTTCCAGGACCGCAGATCATCAAGTCAGAGGATGGGAGAGATTTTCTGGTTCTTAAAGGCTATACCTACATATTTACTTCGCTAAACAAATCCACCGGGTGGATTTACTGGAGATGTTCCAAACGGGCTGCCGGTAAAAAGGTCGATTGTTGCGGTAGAGTCACCACATACAATAATTTCGTTGTTGATGATGTCTTGTCTGAAAATCATAGCTGCAAAGCACCCACACCGGCGGAAATGCAAAAAAATCAATTCAATTTATTTCAAAAATATTTATTGAAGAGAGAACATTAAAAAGAACGACTATCTTATCTTAAGTCCTGCATAACGAGGTATCACCTGTTCTATGTATTAAGTATGAGCGCCTAAATTTTTATAGAATTATGTTTTATAATAATATGTGAATGTTATTAATAATAATATAATATGTTATGAAATTGCTGTAAAATAAAAGTATAAATAGTGTGTTTAAATATAACTGAAAAACTAGTTGTAAATTATGAATCGAAGACTATCGTCGTTGTTCAACATTATAAATAATACAAAAATGGATTTTACCGTGCAAACTTTAGAGTATCTGATGTTTTGATCACTTTGTTTGTCAGAACTAAGGCCTGAGGACCTTCCAATCAGCTACGCTGACATGCTTCGACATTGCCTGATATCTTGCTACTTTCTATGAAGCGGCGATTATTTTAAACAAATTGATTTGTTAGCCACGGGTTTTGCCCTATGTCACCAATAATTAGCAAATTATATGTTCAATATTTTGAGGAACTAACCATAATAGCCTCAAAAATCAATCCCAATCCCTAGTTTCACTATGTCGCCGACCTATATCATAAAGGCTGATGTACAAATATAACATTTACTTAAGAATTAGGAAAGGACGGCTCTCCGCATTTTTTAGATGTCAAGGTCATAAGGAAGAAAGGCAATACTCTCGGACATAATATGTCCGAGAGTATCTTGACATAGTATCGAGATAGTATTGAGAGAGTATTGAGAAAGAGTAGTGTGGGCTTCTGATACACCACATTATGGTGTATCAGAAACCCACACAAACATACAGATATTTACCTTGCCAGAACACACCATCATTCCTAGCCATCTACACCCAGTGCAAACTTCGCTCTTGAATTGAACATACGACTTATCCCATGTTCTGCATTTCTGCATACGGTCCAATTTGGAAGAAACCCAGAAAATGAGCAGATAATATACATTCTAACCATATGTCAAGGGTGTAACGGGTCGAATAAATAAGATACTGAACAAATTGATATAAAAACGAACATCAAACCGACCCAAAGTATGGCTCGGTCTCTGAGACCAGTAAAGAATGTACTACCACTGCAAACCCAGGGGGTTTATAAGATCGAGTGCGGTGTGCTTACTTACATTGGACAAACAAAGCGACCTATGGCAAATCGACTGATGGAACACATCAAGACGGTTATAAACCATTGAGAAAAATTTGCAATCTGCGAACACAACTTGGTTGTTGGAACGAACCACTAGGTGCAGTTTCAGAATCCCATTGTGCTATCGAAAGAACAATCATCTCCCCGCATGATCCGGGAAGCCATAGAAATAAGGAAAACTGAATTTGAATAGAGGTGAATATTTTTAAATCTCTACTATGTGGAAGCCTCTTGCTAAAATGTTGTCAATGTCCATCGCCGAGTGCAAAGATGCAAAACGTTATACAGTGACTATTGTGTGCGAGGTGAAATTTCAAAATTTACCTGCACCCATACCGCCCGTACACTAATAATCTGCTCATCGACACCAGCAGTATACCGACTACCTGCAGAATGATAGCTGATGACGACTAGCATCATGTCATGCCATTTTTTATTATTTTATAATGTTTAACAGGCGTTATGTTATAGTCTTTGATGTCATAAATGCGCTAATTCTTAAGACATATTCCATTGCTACACAAAAGTGGAAGGTATAAAATAATACTTTAAACCAAATCATTACTTGCG
This sequence comes from Micropterix facetella, assembly GCA_027564375.1. Classification (NCBI taxonomy): domain Eukaryota; kingdom Metazoa; phylum Arthropoda; class Insecta; order Lepidoptera; family Micropterigidae; genus Micropterix; species Micropterix facetella. Next base: position 4,926 of record JAOPUG010154669.1, on the reverse strand, counting down.
AATATAAAAAAAATATGTGAAAAAATCGGACTCTAAGTATCAATTTGATTGACAGACGGTATTCTTCCCGGCCGCCTTTCCTGGCTTTTCCACAAACTCAATTTTGTAGCGCTTTTGCCGGTGATATTACTAGCTAAAATTGAAACGGACAAATCAGCTGCTTATGATTTTCACTACCGCCTTACAGAAAATCCGCTAAATGCTTTTCCACGACTGCAGACTTTCAATTGAGCGATGGAATTTTTTCCTCCATCAGACAAATCGCTCGCTACTTGCTGACCTATTTCTTTCTTACCATTTGATCCCCAGACTAATGAATAGTGTTGTCACTGCGATATTCAAACTGGCTCCTTAGAGATGGAATTATCAGTGATGTCATGCGAGTGAGCAAAACAGGAGGTATGAAAGTTAAATTTCTCTAGCGAAGACGTTTTCTTCATGACCGAGTCTTTCATTCGCAGGTCTTTCAACCAAACGTTTAGCATCGCGCTCTTATGTCAAGCATCACATGGGATAAAAAATGATCATGAAAGTGGTGTCACGTTGGTCACATGGAATTCTGAACTCCTCGAAGAATTACAATGTCACACTTTCTGGATGCACACTAATAAATTTATTAAAGAAGACTTTGTGGGTAAGAAGTCATCTTACTCGCAAGATATTGGTAATTCTTGAATCACAACCAAGTGTTTGTTTTAACGCTTTTATCTGGCAATGTGAGTGATGGACGCTGTCTTCTTATTTGTTGGTTTATCCATCTTCAATTGGTCTTATAAGACCATAATCAAGTAGGTTGATAGTAGATGGCAAGTAGGTCGACTCTTTCATTGAAGAATCGCATTGTCTGTATTCCTGCCTCTTATTGATCTTACCTCTCGTTGTTCAGGTCTGCTATGTCAAAGCGCCTCAAACATCTGTTGTGATCTATATTAGTGAGATTAGAGGCTAATGTGTCAAGGCGACTCTCAAGTCTGCAATTATATTTCCTGCACAAACTTTTTACTTTTTCTTTCACTAGTGGAATTTTAAGGTGGCATTGCAGATCGCACAACTTTATTCTCAGAATATATAATTTGTTTTCATTAGCAATTCATAGAAAGAAATGACGTCAACCGCTGGAAATGAAAGAATCATTACCATGCAATTTATCTACAGTAAAGTGGTCATAGATATCACTGTTCCTTGTGAACCATGGAGCATTGGCGATTGATCTTAATACTTTGTTTTGGAAGCGTTGTAGGATTCCAATTTTTTAATTGGTGTATGTCCATACAGGTTTGAGGAGCCATATGCCATATGTCCATACAGGTTTGAGGATCCTCTTGTATATCAGAATTTTATTTTCTAGGGAAAGGCATGGTCCTACCTAGCCAATACGTGCTTTAAACTTAGCATACCACGATTTTCGCATCGCCAATACTATGGCTTCGAAGGGGGAGTGAATGAGTAGTAAGGTGACTTTCACATGTGGCAAGACAGCTGTCCTAAACCGACCAAAGCCGGTCGTTAGTCTGGAATCCACCGCTCACTCCCCATAAGTGTAACAATAGTATTATGATGGGCCCGACTCTGGTCAGTGAATTCCATAGCAGCTCCGTTTGTACTTACTTACTTAAATTCTCTTGCTTTTGATAAGTTCTTTTCAAGTTAGCCATCTATCCTGGTGCATTCTGAGTTATTTTACGCAATTCTTGTGGAGTAAGCTGCCATCTCCCAATTTTACAGGTGGGCAACATCTATATATACGCGGGCAGTCGTCTGTTCATAGTGCAAATGTAATATGATTAGACTGGCATGTGGTAGCCTTAATTCTCCAATTCGTGGCCCATGGATGGATTTTGTCGTGAGACGCTATCTTTTTGGATACATTAGAAAGAGGAGACACGTCGAGGAAGGAGTCACCTTCAATTACTTAACAACTAATAAAGATCTAAATCTAGAATTCTTATTTACGTTATTTCCAGGACTACAGATCATCAAGTCACAGGTTGGAAGAGATCTTTTGGTTTTCAAAGGCTATACATACACATTTTCTTCACTAAACAGATCCACTGGTTGGACAAACTGGAGATGTTCCAGGAGAACTACTGGCAAAAAGGCCAATTGTTGCGGTCGCATCACCACTTACAATAATTGCATTGTTAATGATGTATTATCTGAAAATCATAGCTGTAAAGCACCTATCATGTTAGAACTGCTAAAATGAAATATTACACTAGGTTCGAATCGTAAAAATAATAAAGGGTATTGTGGCATTGTCTGTTTTTTATTTAACTAGCTAAATAACCGAAAAATATAATTGAATCAAAGAAAAAAAAGTTAATCACTTACCAGTGGGTGAGGTGGTAGCCCAGCCAAGCATGTGCGTTTCCTTTCTGTATCAAAAACCTTTCCCTTTCTCTTATTGCTGTTGTTTGGTTGCATATTATCTGATTAGTTATTTTGACTGTTTTTTTATACTTGATGAAACTGTCCACTTTGTTTTTAAAAATAATTATGTTTTTAGCACACAAAACTATTTGAAAGTTTATTCCACAATTCTATTAGACAGAAAATGTTTCGTTGGATTCAAAGTAAAATTTGTCCATGGTAGCTTCAAGTCGTTCCCACAGAGATCTTGTTGAATGTAAAAACATATTCAATGTCAACACAGCTGCTGCATACTAAAAGTACCTTATAGGTCTCGATCAAGTTGCCTCGCTTTCTGCGTTCCTCCAATATTGTCCTAGTGTTTGTAGTATCTCCTCGTAACTTGATTGTCTTAGAGTCCGCAGCAGCTTCGTGAAGCGTCTTTGCACTATGATGCTGGTCGATGCCCTTCACAAAATAGGGACTCCAAACTGAAGCAGCCGGCTTTAGTAGCAGCCAGACATAGTACTTACTGCCACATTGGATTATTCCTTCCTATGCGGAGCACTGTACACTTGTTGTTATTCAGGGTGACGAACCAACTCTTCTTTTCGGAAATTTGGGATAGGTCATTACAAAGGTCAACAAGCCAATAATTAATTATATTTACCATCAAAATGCAAACATTGTAAAACTCGCATATGTGTTGATATTGTACAGGTCTTTATTTATTTTACCCAGAAACTATAATCGCATTACTAATATTACTTGAGATCCCTATGTACTTGAAGTAAAAGAAGTGTAGCATGAAGAGGGAAAATGTTGATGCATTGGGCTAACTGGTGAGACACGGTCATGCCCTAGGTAATGACACTTGAATTAGAAGAAAAAAATAAGAATTACGAAAGTTGCGATAGTTTCAGCTGACTTGCAAGACATGGTGGTACTCTGAGAATCTTCACTCTGGAGAATTGTCACCTGCCATCTCAGGATGTTATAACGATCTTGTTGTCTTATCACGATGAGATGAGTCGCAAAGACTTTAGGACGTAAAATAATCTACTGGTCCAGTCATGCCACTCCCCAGTAGAGTTCTTCCTCAAACAGCAAGGGCACTGGTAAACTAGTGAGGCTTCCTTGCTCCCTGCTTAGCAGTTTTAGAAAGATTACTCCTTCCACTAGACTGGTAGCAGGTCGAGATCACTAGCCAATCGACAATTGAGGTTGTCAATTGCTACGGGCTAACCCGGCCACCCCGGTGCTTTTTAACGATCTGTTCGCTATATTACCCCTGAGTGAAATGCAGAGACTTAAGACGAAGACAAATGTACGTACCAAGCTCCACCTCAGCCCGCGAGATGCTCCTTACCACGAGGCACTGGAAATTTTCAAACCCAGTAGGGTATCCTCGTGCCCTCACTCCCAAATTTAGACGGATATCTCCATTCACTGAGCCTATGACCAAACAACTTCGAACCCATGATCAGATAGGAGGTCGAAGAAATCTGACCAAATCCGGACATTAGGGAGTGAGGCTGGCCCACCGGACAGCTTGCTGCCTGGTGTCTCGCTATTTGGCGTTGGTTTCTAACGGGCAGCGGCGTAGTTGATTAGTGGAGTTGTTTTTGTCAAAATTCTGTATGATTCATCTCAGGGCAATATAACATTAAAATTCATTAAAATGCCTCGGGGTGATAGGCTCGCCCAAGCATAGTCTTAAACGAACAAAAGTAATCAGACTAGAAGGCGGAGAAGGTAGACCTGATATCAGCATTAAATTCATCGTGGATCCGTGGCACCATTTGCTCACATTACTCACCAGAATACAGTAGCCAACGGGTCGTTCCTAAGGATAGGTGTCATATGGTCAACATCTACCCCTGCTGTGTCATGGGAAACATACTTTTCCAGACTCCTCCAGTAATTCGCTGGTTGCACAGCTGATTATTCACTAGTTATTCGCCGGATCGCGCAATCAATTGGTTGACGGTGTATGGTGCGCAAACCGCCCAGTTCCCCCTGATCGGAACCTCTGATCCCAACTGTCTACGACTGTTACAGTCGTAGGCAGAGTTCACACCGGCTGTCCCAGGATAGTAGGACGGCCGGACGACCTCTTTGAGGACGCTGCCGGATGACGCAGCTGAACCGTGAGGTGGGCCGACCTAAGAAAACAGACCATCGGGCACGAAACTATTAGGAACCACCAAGTATGGACAGTCGAGAGGTGTCAGTGCTAAGGGCGAACCCGCTACCCCAGGTTGTTATAATGACTGTTGTTGTGTTATCACCCTGAGATGAACGCAAACACTTGCAGACGGAGACAGTCCACAATCCAACTACACCAACAGGCCCGTCAGAGTCCAATGCCTTACAGCTAGGCACTGAAAGTAATAATATGTCATCACAGAAACCATTTCAAAACCAAAAACCATCACATAAACCATTGTAATGAATTAAAATTACTACCAAGAGAAATAATATACTTTAGAAAAATTCTAATTTTCACAAATGTCAAAATATAACAACATGATGCTCTACTCGATTATGAGAAAAATACAACGGATTCATATAATA
>JAOPUG010154655.1:0-12241 GCA_027564375.1 Micropterix facetella | reverse complement strand
CACTAGATTTCTTCCACGGGTAATATTACCATATTAATTATTTTAGATAAAGGCGAAAGCATCTGGGATCGTCTTGTCCACAGCCCAACATCACCCATCAAAGACAACACCACGGGCGACATAGCAGCAGACTCCTACCATCAGTACTTAGAAGATATCGAGATGCTAAAACAGTTAGGAGTGAACTACTATCGATTCTCGATATCCTGGACTAGAATCCTGCCGTCAGGATACGGAAACCAAATTAGCCAAGACGGAATCAAATACTACAACGACTTAATCAACGCTCTCCTGGTCAACAACATAGAGCCTTACGTGACTCTCTACCACTGGGATTTGCCGCAGCCTCTGCAGGAACTGGGAGGATGGGTCAACGAGAAAATTGGGGATTATTACTATGAATTCACCAAGGTAGCCTTCGAGAACTTTGCCGATCGTGTCAAGGTTAGCTATTTTATTTACATCTTACTTAAACTTGTCAAGAATAATGATAATAGTAATTATTTTTATCCTGGTGAAACATCCCTAGTAATGTGCCAGTAATGCATGTCCCTCACTGCTAGTACTTAGGCCATACTGAACGTTTCTGGATTCCGATAAATAAAAACACTTAGGTATAATGTTTATGTTGTAAATACTGTTTTTAAAGTATCCTCCCTGACAGTTTATACACTCTTTCATTATTTGAAACCATTAGGAAAAACAGTCGGCCCAGTCTTCTTTAGAGGCCCCTCAATGGCTTCTCGGAACGCTATCACGCTCGAAGCTTAACCTTAATTTTTGCAAGGTCTGGACTGTATGGGGGATGCGTACAGTTCCAAGTTTGAGGTCCTCAAAAACGCCGTTGTCATCTAGTGGAGTGGGCGAATGCATTGTCCTGATGGAGGACTACTCTCCTGCAAAGACGCGTTACAATAACTTTTTATAAAACACTGGGCAAGCAAATGTTAACGTACAAATCCGCAGTGACTCTTCTTTGGTTTTCAAGTGAAATTATCGTATAATGTCCCATCTTGGTAAAAAAAAAGAAGCAACCATCATTTTACCATTATATCGACCTTTCTTGGCTTTCGTCTGCAAATTCTCCAAAGTAAAGACCCACTCCGCCGATTGACTCTTTCTTTCAGGTTCGTAACTGTACACCCAGATTTCGTCTCCTGTTACGATAGCATATACTATGATTGCCCTGCGTCATATTTTTTAATCATTTTATCACACCACTCTACACGCTGTCGTTTTTGAACTTCTGTTAACTTATGCGGTATCCATCTCGAACAAAGCTTCCGAACTTTCAGGTGTACGCGCAAAATATTTTGCACTTGGTTCATGCTAATGTGGAATTTTATACGAATTTGTTGATTTTTTATTCGATTGAATTACTTAATTGTCTTACAGCATCAATGTTGATTTCTGTTACCGCTATCGCCGACCGGCCTTCGCGTGAAACGTCTTGTAGATGAATACGTCCACGTTTGAATTAATTGTATTAGAAGTACACAGATCTATGTACGAGATGGGGCTTCACCAACAAATGCTAATTGAAGTCTTTGGCAACTTTCTTGTTGACTTAAATCGCGGTGAAAATCGTCAAAATTATACATCGAACATTTTCTCGACTTAAAACCGTCGTTACGTAAACCGTTAAGGATTCACAGGGATTATTACTTTTACATTGAAAGGTAATGGTAGGATGATGAAATTTCTTCTGGCTATATCGCCCTTCCCCACAGGCAACCAGACTGTATATCGTTTGTCGACATCGTCCGGTCACCGCGTTGCATCGCGCGCTTGAAATAAACATATCGACTAGCTGATGCACTGGTTTATTCCGTATTAAAAACGTTTGAGAGGCCGCCCCGAGCTGTGCGAGACTCATCTAAAAGACTGTTGGTGACTCTCTGTCCCAAAACTATACATCTCGAGGCAGCCCTCCCTCTATTTGCTCAATTGCATCCCCTTCGAGAGGGTTCCAAAAATTCGGTTACCGACCGTAAATATTTATTAGTAGATGCCTACATCAAACTACCTTAACATTATACCTCTAATCATATAAAATAACTGCCTTAAAGCACTCTTAAATCTAACACTCGACACCAAAATCTTCACCGCGTACGATGTAGGTATGCCAATAATAATTATTGATTTTCTGCCATGTTTTCTACTGAGATGCCACTGACACTGGCTAACAAGTACTTCTTTTGTCCGACTTTCATATGCCGAAGCCATTTCGGCCATCACTTTTTCCTGAAAAGAGATATCTCACTACAGTAGATGCCAGTATTTAGACATTTTATAGAAAAACTGCCAATCAAGGGGAGACCTCTAATGCTAGACAAAACTATATTCTAAAGCCTAAACTGGCTAGCTTGAGCTTAGCTAGAATATTGCGTATATGAGAAACTAAATGGCTAGTTCCTTTCTCATTTAAGATTCGAAAAGTGTGAAATTTAAAGATAAATCTCCCTATCTTCTTTCTGTTCTTCTTTGCCTCTCCTGGTGGTACTGGCATCAGTGGAGATGCATTATGCCATTTCAGCTGTCCGGGCTGTGGGACGCTCACGATAATCTCGAGGGTCCAGGTTTCTCTCAGCCTGTTCAAGGATTTTTTTGTCTAGTTATTGGACGTAGTTATTCCATAACTGATCTGGCAGAATCATGTTTCATAAATAGATCTAGCGGAGGTAGACATGCGACATCTCAAGAACCAGTCTCTGTACGCAGGCCAGTCTCTACACCGTTGACCGTTCCTTGGCAGACGTGTAAAGATCGATTCATGGCCATCACACTAATGCTCCGTATACTAACATTGCTCCTATTATTGAGGTATATAGCCATGCAGTATTCTAGGAGATAAGTTCTACGTCATGCCCATTATGAGTCTGCATTGCCAGAATACCTTAGTGGGTTTTGAAACGTTTTTCCAAGTGTTCCCCTAGTTGCAATGCAATACATAATAATTTTTGATATCGTTTATTTGGTCTGGATAACGTGCAAGGTAACTAAAACGATGACAACCTTGCGAAGAAGACCCAATATGCCCTTCATAGCACCTGAACCATTCTATGGTGTGACTAGAACCCACACAGTGGAATCCAATCCTGGGACAGAAGAATGAAAAGTCCAAACACTCGGATGAAATTCCAGGAAAAAGGCAAATGACAAAATATATAAATCTTCCATCGAAAAAGACATTGAAACTACTAGCTCAAAAGTGAACTAAGGCTACTAATATCCAGCTGAGAATGAAATTTGTAGATATTTAAAAAAATTCTAAAACGGCAAAGCGTCTACTAGGCATATGCTAACTAATCTCATACCAGAGACTCTGTCACCTAGAAAAGGCTATATTAATACATGAGAAGGTCAGCAACGTCACACCCAGAAGAATTCTGGGATTTATAAGGTTAACTAGGTAAATTAAGAAGCAGGGTATATCGCAAACCATCAGGACTGCCATGGTCGCAGGGTTGAGCGGCAACACAGCCCCTTACGCTTCCATACAACCCCGTCACTCGCATCTACTATCTATCATCTACCCCAGTTGCAATGTGTTGCCTAATAATCATTGGTGTTTTTTATTAGGTGTGGATAACGTTCAATGAGCCGAAAACCATCTGCCACGGCGGCTATGGTTCAGGAAGTAAGGCCCCTCTAGTTAACATGACGGGCGTTGGAGAATATCTCTGTGGACATTCCCTGATTAAGGCGCACGCGAGGGTTTACCATCTTTACAAGGATCAGTACAAACCGAAGTATAATGGTGGGTCTAAAATCAATTCTTGATAAATTCTAGGTATGGAGATTAGTACAACGACCGTTATCATCTTATCATCCTGCGATGAGTCGCAAAGACTTTATGACGTAACACATACAGATCTAGTTAGGTCACTGCCAAGAAAATTCCTACCTCAAACTGCAAGGGTACTGTTAAGCCATTCGGCTCCATCGCTCCCTGATTGCCAGTTTTGGAAAGACTACTGCTTCCACTAGATTGAAACAGCTCGATAACACTTACGAGGACATCCACTTGGTGTGGGTAATTATAATATCGATTTTCGCGAAAATTTTAAAATCAAAATAACTTTCTTATTAAACATTTTTTCAAAAATCTACTCTATCAGCACGCTGTATTCATATTTATGGTCTAATGTTTCATGATCATACGATTTAAATTGCGAGAGGTTTTTTTTTTGGCACTTTGTATAAAGAATTACCCCTTTAGCGGACTCTTAAACCCGATGCCGTATCACCAAGGTGGAAGCGAGTCGGCACTATTCGCCACGTGCGAAAAGTGTATGGGAAAACACGAAAGAAATGTAGGCGATGGCAATATTGGTAGGGTAACACAATTCCTACGGACTGTATGCTTCATGACGTTTCCAAGGAAACTGATTTTTTTCCTGCAGTATCCAAAAGGGTTAATCATTTTTGTGGCTTTTCCGCCAACGGCCGAAGTATATAGTAACATTGAAAGGACAGCTACTGAGCGAAGAAGCTGAAGTACCAAAGACCGATTTTGCCCAAAGTGCCTATTTTCTCAAGAACTCCAAAAAATTGGTGTTTGCTATCAACCTGAATACATCTAGAAGTTCATGCCAGATTCCAGGTGACAATAAAAAAGTCTTGTTGTAGCATTTTCATGACAACAAAAACGATCGAATAACGATGGTATTAGTATAATTCCAATCGGAGCAGTTCCGATATTGAGTCGCCGCGGCGAGAGGGTGAGAATTTCTGAATTAGCGAGAATTTGTATCTCTATAAGAAGCCAATCAAATGGTTGCTTCTTGAATAAATTAGTATTTTCTATTTCTTTATTTCGTCAATTAGACGGTTGAATATTTTAGTAAAATATAATCTTTAATTTTCAGGAAAAGTTGGAATGGCCGATAATAGTTGGTATCCACAGCCGTTAACCAATTCAAAACAAGACAAGAGAATCAGCAAGACTGTGCAAGAATTTGTTGTAAGTGCTTAGCCAGAATGTTTAGGTATAGGTGGACTGTTTATAGATGATAATAATCGGCGAGCTTATTGCTTACAAGCAATATCTTACAGCTAACCATAGCCTAATGGTAAAACATGTTTAGCGTCAAAAAATATTATAAAAAACACGTATAAAGGAACATTAAAATCAAGCAGAAAATGAAACATAGATTAGTTTTTTTAAGAAAAAGCAATAAACCTATAATGACACAGGGAAGGGGGGGGGGAGGGGACGAGAGCAATTTATGAGCGTGTTTTAAAATGTTCCTTGAGCCTATTTTTAAAGCAATACCAACTTGATGCTGTCCTTACATGTGCCGGTAAAGCATTCAAAAGACGGGCTCCTTGTACGGAGAATGGGTTGTGAGAAGAAATCACTACTGTGGCCAGGGATCGAGAGCAGTAGATTGTCTTCTGATGTCAGAGAGCGCCCGAGAGCTGAAAGAGCATTGAACCTGCTTATGTGATAGGTCGGAGCGGCCCGCTTCAAGATTCTGTAGATCAAACTAAGGACTCTCGTATCTACCGTTTCTCGAGTTGTCATCCAGTGAAGGCTCCTTCTGTACTCCGTAATATAGTCATACTTTCTTAGGTCAAAAATAAAGCGATTTTTGCAGTCTTTCAACCCTGGTGGCTAGGTCTTCTGTGATATCGAAAAAGGCAGCATCTGAATAATGAAGTAGAGGAAGGAGAACAGATTGGCAAACTTTGCTTTCCTCGGGGAGAAAATTCTTTAGCTTTTTTAATACGTGAAAGCGGCCAAAGAGTTTACTTCTCATCTCTCGTTGTGCGGCTGCCACGAAAGATTCTGGTCGATGTATATACCGAGATTTTTAACTTAGGAGCTAATTGGGGCCTCATTCGCACCTATGCCAATCCTAGGTAAAGAGTTCATGTCGATCCTCTAGGTGAAATAGCTGCTGCCGATTATGATAGATTGAGTATTAGATGGCTTTAGGAGCAAGCAATGAGATTTCGACCAGTCAGATATCATCGCAAGATCAGCGTTAACAGAAGCTATAGTTACGTCGATGCCTTCTGGGCGGTAGTGGGAATAGATTTGAACATCGTCAGAATAAAGATGGTATTTTTATATTAATGACATTAGTTATTGAGTTAATAAATAGAGGGAAAAGAAGCGGGGATAAGACACTACCTTGGGCAACGCCGGCGACTCAAGGAATCCCTTATATAATAATGTCGATAGTGACAGTATCTTATCAGATGCAAATCGATAAACAAGCGTTAAACGCGAAACAGGTTTTAACGATAAATACGCCGACTCAGCTTGGGAATGTCTTAGAAAAACGAACGAAAAATATATCACTGAATGAGACCAATTTTTATTTCTGTTACTCCAACCAAAATACACTTCTATTGATCTTTTGAATTAATATTATTTTACGTATTATTAGCTTTAAATAAATTATTTATAAGCTTACAAAAAGTTATTAGGATAATTTATAACACCTTTAAAACATTCGAAATTGAAAGTGAAAATACACCTTGTATTATTGCATTCACCGTACGCCGCACCGCCACGCTACGCTCAGTTATTTCCGATGTGTGGAAGCTTATGCTTATGATCTGATGAGATCTTATAATCAATTCACATAAATTAGGAATTCATAGATAATGTCATCGACGAGCGTGACAATAAATATATATCACTGATTTGCAACTGATTAATATATATCATGAATGCATTTAATTTGTAGACTTCTATTAATACAAAACAACTTTTTACTACCATCCAACATCCAACTGTGCATTTGTCTATAAACTCACATTTAATGCATTCGTGTATTAACGTTTTACAAAATGTAGCATGTATTTATATATTGCCCGCAGCGATAACGAAACTAGTTAAATATTCGGAATATACCATATCGTGTAATGGGGTAATGCCGGTCACCTAAGCCAAATCGTCAATAAAACAAAAACTTAAACATGACCTTTACTTTATCGAAAACATTAAATAGTTGCACAAATGGAATATCGGACTAGTCACTAAACTATCGAGAGACTAATTTTTACGTACCTTTAAGTACGATTAAATAAAAAAGATATTTTTGTTAGACACATTTTTACGACAATATTTATAGTGCAAATATGTGGAGGTAATGCCAAAATTTCCAACCAGGTGAGGATTGCCCGGGAGCGTCAGAAAAAGATAAAATTAAAAATAAATATAAATATATTTGTAAATAAAAAAACTGCCCTACAATACTGTATCCACAGATTATAAACACAATAACATATATTTGCACTATGAAACCTAAAACAATAAAACTATGTATGGTCCCGTTCACGTTATATTATATCAGCCTTCTGTCAAAGACGCATCCGTCCGTGGCCTTAGAATGCGTGATGCGGACTGAGCGTTAGAGGTGAAGGGTGATTTAAAGCTTCGGCGCTAGTGAAGCGATTATCTCTTCTAGTTTGACAACATTTCCGTACTGTACCTAACCCCGTTCGAAACATGAGAAGGTTTTCTTTACCGTGGTCGTTGATTAAATATGTTATATAATCAAAGGCGTGGTCAACTTAAAGTAACCGTTTCTCGGAGGGCTAATATTACATCGCTCTAACAAATCCATTCAATTTTTACAGATCGGTTGGTTCAGCAATCCCATAGTAAACGGAGACTACCCCCCAACGATGAAGTACTTAGTAGCCAAACGGAGCAAAGAACAGGGATTCCAAACTTCACGACTGCCTTCCTTCACTAAAGCAGAAAAACAGTATATCACCGGCACGTACGACTTCATAGGCATCAACTACTATACGTCTAGATACGTCCACAGTGATACCAAGCCCATGAACTACGCTATTCCCTCGTTGTTCGACGACCTAAACGTGACGATATCCATCGATAAGTCCTGGAAAACAGGAGCATCAAAATGGCTAAGTGTAAGTACAATGATAACGATGATGGAGTTTTTGGGGTTGGTTATCAGTAGTGTTATATCCGAACTTTCTCTCCATATTGAGCTTTTGTACTTGACACCGGCGTTCATACTTTCTCGCCTCCATGTCCTGGAACCAGCTCACACTAAATGCTTTTTACAGCCCCGACAAGTTGACTCATTCTCGATGACCATAATATGTAGGTGTATGTTGCGCCTACAATACCCAGTGAGTATGCGCACTACTAACTGCAGTTATTCCTTAGACAGACCCAAACAATACCTCGTCAGTCGGAGGTTGGGTCTTACAATAGATCTCTTTGCCAGCCTGCATTTTTCTGTTCTCCATCTGCACTTCAGCCATCCTCTCGTCCTGATGACTGCGTTTATGTTACCTTTTGGTCGGCCCAACTCACGGTTCAACTCCTATCTGGTAGCCTCCTTGAAGAGCGACCTAACCTGGTGAAGCCGAAGTGCAGATCTGGGGGAAAAACTCTGCACTGGTTAATGCACTGGTCGGCTTGCTGACCATGCTGCTCAACGTACGTTCCCTATGACAGCGAGGGTAGATGTTGACCTGATGTCACCTATCCTTAGAAACGATCCGTTGCCAACCCGAACCCGAGTTATACTGATGGGCAAAAGACGCTTCGATCCGCGATATACTCATAAATATGGTACTAAGGCAGGTACAGTCATAGTACTCATTCAGTATTTTGAGGGTCTCGATAAAGCCACCTCTTTCCCGACAATCTTTCAGTGTTAGCAATTTTAACAGAGTCAGCCTCTCTATGTAATTTAGCTTCCTTGGATCAAATTGGATCTTCGTCGCTCTACGTTGGACTTTTTCGAGAAGATCAATACCCGTCAACCTTGACAAAAAATGGGTTCCAGATCTGACACCCGAATTCCAGAAGTGGTCTTACATTAATATATTATATTATGTAAGGCGTGGAAACGTTTTGGAAAGGCTTTGCTGATGAAGTATACCGTTGAATTTGGTTTCTTCACCACTGCAGCTACCTGCTCGCTCCACTTTAAATCTTGGTTAACGATAATTCTGAAATCATTCTGAGTTGTAATCGGATTCACTAGTTTTTGACAACTGTTCTTGAGATCTTTGTCACTATTTAGACTCAATAGCCAGTTTTACTTTCTAATGTCGCAGAGCAAAATATCAAATCCATGCAACAACCAGGTTTCAAGCATGCTATAAAGCACTATGTAATAAACAAATATTATTACAGGATAACAGATTTTTAACCGATAATGACAAATAAATATTACAAATTATTGCACCTATTAGACATTTTAAACCGATCTTTTTTTCATTATCGCTTTATTTTCTGACAAACTGTAGGTATATTACCTTCTATAATTATTTCACGATGACATTTTAGTTCAAATGCAAATTGACTTTTTACATAATATCCAGTAAAGGAAATTTGTCCATAATAATCTCTAGATTGCATTATATTTAGGTATTCTCCTTATCAATATTTTAAAATTTTTATCCTTTTCAAATTGATTTTACTTTTACTTCTTTTCTTTTTAACCCATTGCGGTGACAGTGCAAACTTATTTTATTAACTGTTAATAATTTTGATTTTTTGTTGTTTATTTTGGTATACGCATAACTACACCACGAATTTAGTAAAAGTATATTCAATTATAGAAAATATTATACACCTAATAGGTAAACTGTAAAGCATATGTAGTATCTACCCATCGATTCTGAACGTTCTTAATGAATAAATTATTATGCTTCTGTCTCCGATGCATTGGCCGACGAAAAACTTGGTGCGTCAGCGAAAAATCGACATTCCGAGTGAAAATTGATTCCAAATCAGCTTTATAAAATAATCCAGTTTTTAGGAATCCACTCTTGATATTGTCAATTGATTTTACATGATTTACCCTAAATGATAAACTAATATAATTCATTTGTGTACTGTTTGACTATTTCTTATAAACAACTAAGATGACCATCCACATCCACTAAGATAATCATTATGGAAGATCTTTAAAAACTATACTAAAATGACTATATTGTTCACGTTCGATCGATTAACATCACGCTTTAAATAGACGAGATCGCATCTATTAACGCGTGACAAAACTACTCTCACAGGTAAACCGAACTGTATATAGGAAATCTAGTTATTCAATGCGGCTGCGATCTAAAACATTCGACGCGCGCCCGCTGATTTGTATTACATTTACCACCTCTTACTCCATAACAGTTTTCACGTATTCTTACCGAAAATAAATTATTTTCAAAATCCTCGAATTCTGTATGAGTCGAAAGTGCTTCGCTGTCGCTGATGTCTGAACCTTGCGCGTCTCGTCGGAATTTCTCAAATTCTGTTTTGGTTTCGTTTTTACTTTCCTGATCCTTTAATTTTTTTTTATAATTTCACTTGTATTCTCGAATTTCACTCACCCATATTTTCGAAAATTCTAATTTAAATCCCCGTTTCATGTTCGTGTGGACTTACATAGAAGTCGTAACCTAAGACAAACTTTGGTATTTTCCATTACACCATCGCGATTGCTGGAAGTTTTCTCTCAGTGTATGATTAGTAGGTAGATACCTATATATGATAAAGTACTTTTATTTCCACAGCGTTCATTTTAAAATAACATCTAACTAAACTATTTTCAGATCACACCATGGGGTCTCCGCAATCTGTTGCGATGGCTAAAAAACCGCTATAGCAACCCCGAGGTAATGATCTTCGAGAACGGTTTCTCAACGAACAAAGGACTGGACGACGAAGACCGAGTGGAATTCTTGAGGAAACATCTCGACGAGGTGCTCCTCGCGATTGAAGAAGATGGATGCAAGGTGACAGCGTTCACAGCTTGGAGCTTGATGGACAATTTTGAATGGCTGCAAGGTTATACGTGAGTATCTTCATAGATTAGATAATATATTTAATCTATGGTAGGTATCATCAATACGATCAACCAGCGACGGAATAGGCCCAGTTACATGCAATGGAAGGGAAAATATTTTCCACTATGGTCCTGATTACACTTTCAATATTGGTTATAGTCCAAAACTTACTGAAAAAACAAATTGAATGTTTCATTTCTTTTTGGAGCCTTAAATCGGCATATCAGCACACAAACATAAAACGGGGATTTAAATTAAGATTTTCGAAAATATGAACGTATTGTCCAAAGTTCTTGCACTCATCTCGAGGCGATATAATGATAAAGTTCTATGAAATGCCTCGGGGTGACAGTTTCACCCATAGCATGTAACTCAAATCAAACCCCTGGTTGGTTTACCGGCCTTGCTCAACTGACTAATAGCTGTGGGAATATGGAAATGTAATGCGACCTATGAAAGCAGGGGTAGATGTCGACCTAATGACATCTATTCTTAGAAATTTTCCATTTGCCCCCCAATCTCGGGTGAAAGATGAGTAAAGCACGCGTCGGATTGGCAATAATTACATCTACGAATTGCCGCTCACATTATGTAGAAGCCGCGTAAGCTCCCACCAGACGGGAGGTCAGAGAAATCTAACCACATCTGGGAGTGAGGGCATAAGGGACCCCACTGGGCTTAAAAAATCCCAGTGCCTCGCAGAGGCAGTGACGAAGCTTGATATGTAGATTGTGCATGTCCACAACTTCTGCGCTCATCTCGGGGCGATATAACGATAAAGTTAATTGAAACGCTTCGTGGTGGGGTCACCCGAACGCTTCGTGGTGAGGTCACCCGTAGCACGAATCTTTAAACCTGCTACCTGGTTAGGCCATTGAAGTTTTTTACGTAGAAATATGTGTATGAAGTCATATAAATGTATTTCGAGGCTACACTGTTAGATGTTTAGAGCGGGTGCGCAGCGGTTACAAACTGTATGAAGACTGGTTGGTCTGTGGTGAGTCGAGGCAGGCGGTTAGGAGGTGAGGGGCAGCAGGGGTTCATAGTTCATAATCTTTATTAATAGCATATTGAATAAAAAAAAGTTACACTTATGTATAACCATTGATTATAGAATAATATAATATAGGAATAAATCCATATAGAAATAAAAATTCTCAAAAATTACAACAAACTATATACCAAAGGGATAGGTAGTTATTGTAAAACATATTACAATTGTATATCCTACTTTATATTTCAGTAGATAACCAAATATTTTTTTTGTAATTAATAATTTAATAAATGAACCTGCATTTTTCTTTTTTTTCGTGGTTTTATGACCTTTTCAAAATGCAGAATCTAAACTTATTCAATATAATCTAGTTATAGTCATAGTAATAGAGAAGATAAGCGGAGAGTAATAATCATTACAAAAAAAATTAAATGGTAATCAAAATGATAAAAA
>JAOPUG010154610.1:0-12263 GCA_027564375.1 Micropterix facetella | reverse complement strand
ATATTTTTTCGTATATCGCATAATTTATACGTAAGTCAAACTGAAAGTTTCTGGAACTTAGCACTTCCGTTGAAGATATAACAATAAATCCCTTTTTTGTAAAAAAGGAAAATTTTATTTTTTTCATGTCATTTGTTTTTTTTTCTTTGTGACGCTATCTTAAAAACTGCTCGTTCACTAACGATAAATTTAAATCGGGAACATTTTCGATGTCTGATTTTTAAGGTTTTCGCCATGTGTTATCAACAAGAAAGTTGCCAAAGATTTCAATTAGCATTTGGTGATGAAGCCCCATCTCTTAGCTCTGTTTACTTCTGGTATAATGAATTTAAACGTGGATGTATTCATTTACAAGATGATTTACACGAAGGCAGCTGGAGATAGAAACTAACATTGATGGTGTATGACATCATATAACATCATATAACATTAACATAATATAACATCACATAACATTGATGCTGTATGACTGTTGTACGATACATAGTTCAATCGGATCAAAAGTGACATGTCAACAAATGTGTACAACATTGAACGTTGGTATGAACCAAGCGCAAAATATTTTGCAAGAACACCTGAACGCTCGGAAGCTATGTTCAAAATTAATACCGCATGAGTTAACAGAATTTCGAAAACGACAGCGTGTAGAGTGGTGTGATAAAATGATAAAAAAATATGACGGAGAGCAATTATTAGCATTATGTGGTATCCTAATAGAAGACAAAAGCTGGGTGTACTGTTACAAATCTGAAAAAAAGTGTTAATCAGCGGAGTCAATCTGTCCTTTAGAGGATTTGATGACGAAAGTAGAGAAATATCGAAGCGGTAGTAGAATGTTGGTTGCTTCTTTTTTTAGACGGGATATACACGACCATTTCACTTGAAAACCAAAGAACGGGCACTGTAGATTGCTACGTTGATATTTGCTTGCTCAGTGTTTTAGAAAAAGTTCGTGAAAAGCGTCCTCGAATCAGAGTAGTTCTCCATCATGACAATTCATCCGCCACTCCGTTAAGATAACAATTGCGTTTTTGAAGACTAATGACGCATCCCCCATACAATCCGGGCCTTGTACCATACGATTTCTTTTTGTTTCCAAAAATTAAGAATAAACTTCGAGGTATATGGTTCACGGCCTCAAAAGCGACGGTGATAGTGTTCTTAGAAGCAATTGAGGAAACCTCTAAATAAGAATCGGCCAACTGCTTTTCCCAATGGTTTAAAAGAATCAAATTGTCTGGGGGAATACTTTTAAAAATAGCAAATTCAATGTAAACATTATAAGTGTTTTACTTTATCGGAAACTTTCAGCGTGGCTTAATTATAGAGACGTAGAAGCCGAATGTGATGCAATACTAAGGTTCTTCAGAAAGATTTTCCAAATTTTTCTATAGCTGCTTTATAAACATCGAACTTAGTGCACCAAAATATGAAGCGAATTCAGGAATGCTACCGACGTACTAGAAGTAAACTGCTATAAATAACGCTGTACCTACTAACGAGTTGCTTACAGACATGCATGATGAATGTTAACATTCCGTAAGTCTTGAGCACCATAGCATCCATATGTGTGTCGAACAACAGTTATTGATCTAATAGCACACCGAAATCTCGCACTATCGCAACACTTTGTATACTGTTTCCTCCATTTTTTGTGGTTAAATCATTTATTCCTCGTAAAATATACAATTCTGTTCTAGTGAGGTTAGATAATTATCGCTACACTTATTTTGGACTCGATTAGTTTCTCAAAGTATTCAGATCCGTTCATTCCGATACCAAATCTGAAATACCATTTCTATCATCTTTGTTTTTGCAGTATGTTCGATTTTGCACAGCCTAGCATTGTAAATATCCCATAGGTTTTGTATTGGGTTCAGATAGGATGAAATAACAGGCCAATCTAGAACATCTATCTTCTTATTCTGGAAGTATTTCAACATTTTCTTCGACTTTTGGTATCCCGGGAGCCTGTTTAAGAATTGCTCCTCCTCGGGTCTCTAATGGTCTCATGCAGTTTGAGTTTTATGTGATCTTTGGTCGGTTCAACTCATGGGACAACTCCCATCTAGTAGCATCCACGAAGAGGGACAACCCGGAAGGCCTATCGGGACCTGCGGTCTGCAACCTGCAGCCGTTGACAGTTGGGATCGAGTGTGCAGAACCGGGGACAAACCTCGGGAAAGACTGGGCAGTTTGTGCATTCTTGCCACAGCCTCGTACAGTGTAAGCGCACTCTGGTAAATAACCAGGGGACTCTGGGGGCGTATGCTTCCTATGACAGCGGGGATAGATGTTGACCTGTTGTCACTTATCCTTAAAAACGATCTATTGGCTATCAGATTCCAAGTGATAATGATGGGCAAAGGACGCCTCGGATCCTCTATAAAATCGAGTTATGAATTACCGCTTACATCAGGTAGAGTCCGCGCAAGCGACATCGAATCCATGACCAGACTGGAGGATGGAGAAATCCGTCCAAATCTGGGAGTGAGGGCCCCCACTGGGCTAGAAAATTCCCAGTGTCTCGCGATAAGGATCTGGACTCTCACGGGTTGTTGGCGTAGTTGGATCAGTAGATCTTCTTCCTCAAAGTTTTTGCCTAATCATCTCACGGGTGTAAAACCGAACAAAAATGTGTATTGTTAAGTGTTCATCGTGCCTTCTATTTGCACCAAAAATCCCACCACCACACTTCCCCAACATTTTTAACTGGATATTTCATAGTTCGGTCAGAATAAACTGGAGTCAACTCTTTGTTTTGAGATATCCTGATGAATTTATGATGAGTATAAATAACATCATGACCAATCTTCTTTAGTCTAGCTGACTTATTTTATGGACCAAAGCAGCATATGCTTCTTCATACGATCGGCTAAAAGTTGTTTTAATGGTCGAATGGCCCTCCTAACAGATTGTAAAAGTCTTCTATGGACAAATAAGTCTGGAATAATTATACCAGACACTTCTAGTCAAGTCAAGTTGCAGTTCGTGACTATTCATGGGTACAACTTGCTATTTCGAAGCAGGCAACTGTTATCTCTCGGTGCCGTCTTCCTTTTGCTCCACAGTTGCCGGATCTTGGCACTTCAACAGAATTAGTGTTCCTTTAACGCTTCAATATATTACTTATTGCTCCTTGACTCATTTCACATTCACTAGCAATGTATGTTTGTATCATAGAACTATTCACTCGACGTGACAACCAAGTCACAATTCCTACCCGTGATATCCGTTACGCAAATTCGACTACACACACACTAACAGTATTAACAGTACCACTAACACTATTAACAGTACCACAGCTTGGAAAGAATAGGTAAAAACTTTGTGTAGAATTTCCAAATAAAAATGCTCAATAGGACGCACAGAATTAAATGTTGCGTTTTTAATGCTTTGAAAACTGTGAAGTGACGTCACAGCATTGCAATATGCGAATTCATTAATTTACAACGATTTCATTAATTTGCAAAATACTGTATTTCTTCGGCTAAAATCCCGAAAAGGAATTGGAAATCGAGATATTTTTGCATTTTTTTGTTGCGGCTCTGCCTATTAAGGGGCCGTTGTTGGCTAAATAACGCAAAATCGCCAAGGGAAACACCAGCAGGCCACCATACACCTAAATTCTATTACTATGGCTTCATCACAATTTAACTATTTACTTGGTATGTTTACCAATATAGTTTCAAGTTGTTATCCTCTATAGATTCCAAGAAAAATGCAAATACAAAAAGTTGATGACTTCAGATTTTATTTATTTTTATTCAGAAAAAAAATAAAATATTGAAAATTCGCCTCATAGTACTTAAATTGCGATAAGACTCATATTTTTATTATTCTTTAAATGCACGCGGAAGTCCCTTAATTTGACTGTAAAATGTCAGTTTTTCACTGTTTAAGAGAAATAGTCACCTAAACGGTGTCGAATTACATGTAAAGTCCCTCAAACAATTTACAGCGACTAATACTTCAGATAGAATTAGCTCTGGTGCAAATTAAATAACATATTCATTCAAATGTAATTTAGAGAAAAATTATCAATATTAGCAAGTATAAAACGTGGGATAGAGAAATATATAAAACACCCGTCCGGCACGCACGCTAGTTTAAAGTATGTCTTTTTGAACAACTTATTCTGATGCTGGCTTTTCCTCTATCCGATCGATGGCAAATCTCCGCTCTCATCGTTAAATCTTTCGCTCAACCGATAAATAAATCACAAGTCTTACCTTTGAATGTTTTATTTCAATTGGAGTCATAAAACTATCTAATAATTGGTAATACAACCAACAGTTTTATTACGCAATACCGGCACTTTTTCCTTTGCACTATAAAATTCGTTAAAGCTGAATTGCCGTTTCCGATCCCTTAGCCAGCTCTAAAGCCAAAAATATTTTTCTGGGATGATTTTATGATATATTGACAAATTTAGGATTTTAAAAATATGTTATCTTGAATGGAATCTATTATGGTATTTATTCTGCTTAGACTTGTCCCGTTATAGCTATCAGACTATATAGTTACGCTCATCGCTGACTAACTGACTGATCACAGCTGTGTAACGCATGAAATTCGATTTTCAATTCGCAGTCATAATGCTGTCTCTCGCGTTATACAACTCTCTCTCTCTCTCTCTCTCTCTCTTTCTCTCGCGCGCGCGCGCCCTCCGGGATGGCCGGGTTCGCCCATAGCAGTTGACAATCTCAACTGATGCGCGTGGTTTGGTGGCCTAATGAGGACATGCAGCTCAGGCCCGAATGATTGTATTTGTTACCTTGGTCGGCCCGACTCACGGCTCAGCTCCCATCTGGCAGCCTCCCGAAAAGGGAAATCCGGTGAAACCCGCTTTTCAGTTGGGTCCGCGATATTTTTGAGTAACGGAATGCTGCGTTATCACGACAGGTAGAGGTTGCGCAAGCGACTTCGAACCCGAGACCAAACGGGTGGATGGAGGAAGCCGTCTAAATTTGGGAGCGAGGCCACGAGGATGTCCAACTGGGTTTGAAAATTCCCAGAGCCTTGTGGTAAGGAGTCAGACTGCTGAGGCAACGTTGGATTGTTGATATGTATTGTCCAAATTCCGTACGCTCATATCGGGGCAATATACCGTATCGAGCTTCGCCACTGACCGCCAGAGGCTAGCCTTTACGGCAAGGCCTGAGCGGAGACACCCAGAGGACACCCTCGCTCTATGACTACCAATTTAGACGGATTTTCTTTAGACGGTTTGGTTCCGGGTTTGAAATCACTTGCGCGGCCTCTACCTATCGTGTAATATGCGGCATTCCGTGACTCGGAAATATCGCAGATCGGTGGCGTCCATTACCCGGCTTCGGATGACCACCAGATCGTTTCTAAGGATAGGTGACGACAGGTCAACACTAACCCCGCGTCTTAGGTCGCATTATGCTTCCAGACCCCCCTCCCCCCCGCCCCCCGGCTATTAGTCATTTGAGCAAGGCCGGTAAATCGACCAGGTCCATCCGATAGGAAAATACATCAACCGTCCAGAGCCGACCGAGGTGTTCATCCAGATCCGAGATTGTCAACTGCTACGGGCGAACCCGGCCACCCCGGAGCGCTTCAACGATCTTGTTGTTATATCACGAGATGAAATACAGAGACTCGAAGACGAAGACAATCTACTAACGAAGCTCCACCTCAGCCCATTCCCGTGAGGCACTGGGAATGTTCAAGCCCAGTGCGGCATCCATCGCGCCATTACTCCCAAATGTGATCAGATTTCTCTGACCATCATTTTTGTAGCAGGTTCGAAGTCGCTTGCGCGGTGTTCTACTTTATATAAGCGGCAATTCCTCACCGGAACATTTCGCGGATACGAGGCACCGTTTACTCGACTAGCCACCTGATATCGGGTATCCCCCGTATCGTTTCTAGAGATAGATAGTGTAAAGTATCTAACTACCCCCGCTTTCTTAGGTCGCATTGCGCTTCCAAACTCCCCCAGCTATTGATTGTTGAGCAAGGACCGGCAGATTGACCAGTGCATCAGACAACTAACCATCCGAAGTTTTCACCGAGTGCATATGCCGCATTACCAGGGTACACTGGGCTCAGACCATCCCTCTTAGGGAAAGTTGTTAAACAAAAGCCGGCATGCCGACCAGTGATCAGATATCCAGGGTCACCTGAGGCCTTCCCCCAGATGTAAAGCGGGTTCAGAGGTTTCGTTCCTCTTCGAGGAGGCTGCCGGATGGAAACTGAGCCATGAGTCGGGCCGATCATGATAGACAGAGTTGGCCATTAGGACCCGAGGTTAACGACCCCATTAGACCCGTTAGACGCAGGGTAGGCGACGACAGGTCCACACCTCCCCCGTCCTTAAGAAGCATTATGCAACTAGACTCCCTCGACTATTCGTCAGTTGAGCAAGGCCCGTAAACCGACCAATACATCAACCGTCCAGGGTCGCCCGAGGTGTTACCCCAAGTCCGACTGCAAAGCGGGTTTCACCGGCTTAGTCCCTCTTCGGGGGGGCTGCCGGATGGAAGCTGAGCCATGAGTCGGGGCGACAGGGTGTACAATACGGTCATATGGCCCGAGCTGCATATGCTCCATTAGGCCTCCAACCGAGCGCATCAGGTAGAGGTCACCCAAGCGAAATCGAACCCGTGACTAGACGGGAGGACGTAGGAATACGTCCAAATCTGAGAGTCAGGGAGTGAGACCGCCCTCCGGGTGACTTTACTCAGTGTCTCGCTGTAAGGACCATAGGTTGATCGCGTAGTTGGGTAAGTGGATGTTTCTGTCCACAAGTACTGGCCTTGCTTAACTGACGAATAGCCGGGGGAGTCTAGTTGCGTAATGCTTCTTAAGGCGCGGGTTTAAATGCTGACCTGATCTCACCTATCCTTAGAAACGACCTGTTGACCACCCGATCTCGGGTGGCTCTCCAAATAAATGACGCCACGGTTTAATTCCGAGTAACGGAATACCGCGTTATTACGCCAAGTAGAGGTCGCGCAAGCGACTTCGAGACTAGGGCCAGACGTGTGACGGAGAAATCCAACCTAATCTGGTAGTCAAGAGGTGAGGTTGTCCGCTGTGTAGCACTACCCAGTGCCTTGCCGTAAGAAGTAGGGCTCTGACGGGCAGTGGCGTAGTTGGATTGTGGAAATGTTATGTTCAAATTCTGTACGTTTCATCTCGAGGCATATAACGATAAAGTTCGCAAACTTGCCCGAATATAGTCTTAAATCCAAAGTTGTCCACAAGTCTTTGCGTTCGTCTCAGGGCGACAAGACGATAAAGTTCGGTAGGTTCGCCCGTATCATATGATACCTCTCAACTGTTAGTGTGTAACCTCTCAACTGTTAGTGTGCATGCTATATTTACCTGTGCTGAATATGCAAACAAATCGAAATATTTCATATTTGATATGGGCGCCATTAGCACGAACCTCTCGACAGACTTTTGTAAATACGTTTAGATTGGCAAATGGACGATGTGGCTGGGCAATGATATGAGAAAATATATCTTAGGTATTTAAACTGACTAACTCTATTCTAGTCGAGAAACAGCGGAAGGTGTTATTTCCTGCCAGGTAGGACTGAATAGTTATTTAATTTTCGAGTTAGATTCAGAAAACAGGCAGGGGCTAATCGCGAACTCTTTTCTCCTCTCTGATTTCCTCTTTTAATCTAATTTAAATTTTGTGAAACCCACTTTTAAATAGAGTATTTTGAATTATATAAGTAAAAGTAAGCCGAAATATTTTAAAGGTAAATTAAGTAAGTATTTTAAATTATAAGGTGTAAGAAAACCTTCGAAACGGATTATTATTATGTTTTACCTCGTATGAATAATTCGGTATTGTTCGATTATTTATTATAATTATTGTAGTTTTAGGTATTTGGTTATTGAGCATTTATCTTTTATTTTGTCCGACTTTGGTTATTATTAGTATTATTATTATTGATTATTAGTGCATTAGTATGAGGCTAGTGATTTCTTTGAATACTTGTTTCATTTCTATTTTTGATGATTTGTATTTTGAAAGTATATTATTACAACATATTCAACTGTATTTGCAATTTTGGATGAATAAAAGACTATAGACTGTTGACTAATAAATTTTTTTGCCATACGTACAGCATTTACCCGTCTTCCGACCCCACCACTAAAATTAAAAAATTTACATTCGTACCTGACAGTAGCGGTCACCTTGCATGACGAACTCTAAAACCACAATGTCGGTTGACTTCCATTCATCGGTCTCGATTTCTTTTTCGTTATTTATATAAAGATGGTCGACATATACTAATAAGATATTTGCTCATATCTTGAGCTCATATCTCGCATGTAACTTGATGAGTATTATTTGACTTTACCTAGGTCTAGCGACGTCCCTCTGTCGTCCAGTTTTTTACAAACTTAATATTTCATACTCATAGCGCCAAATTTAAATCACAAATTGTTGTACATTCTCTGCACGGTGCAAATGTAATACTCTACAATATATCAATACGAACGGAAACTTGAATCAGTTTAGCTTATTCTTGCAAGGCTACCTTCGGTTGTATACTGGACATGAAGCACATTTTAATTTTATTGATTTTCTGACAATATATAATTTTATGATAGTGACTGAAATAAACAACAAAATGGTAGATGTATTATATACAATGGCTATAGCATCTCTGACAAGATAAGATGGCATGCACTTTAAGATATAAACTACAAAATTCAATAAATTAAAAGTAGAAATACTACCATGTCAAGGCCTACCCTGAATCCAACTTCACAGACCTACAAATACATAGTCTTAGACATAATCAAGTGTTAATCAAAAACATTTTTTATATATTTTTTTTAATTATTTATTTATTTATTAATGGAAGGAAATCTCACTTGGTTAATACCACTTTAAACAACGCCTTTTGGTATCAAGTACGCGTCCTCAAAGTTCACTTGCTTAAATTAGGAAATATCGTCACATAAAACTAACGACAATTCTATCGTATTATGTTCTATTTTATTCTGTAATTTTATTCCAGTATATTAGACGTAACACAGATTTAATATATAATATCCCAGTAACCAAAACGACTATATCCAAAAGTCTATTAGAAGAATATTGGCAAGGTTTGCTATATAAGGTTTATGTATGTCTTTTACAAGTGGCAACAGAAGTGTTTTTAAACACTAACCCCACACAATTATACCATAGTTAAAAATGCTATATACCCAACATTTATGTAGCGCCTTTTTTGGTAGGTACTGTATTCACACGCACTTCTTATTTCAACCGATTTTCAACGAAAATGCATAATAACTAATAAAAATATTTACAAACTTCTAACACCATCTATTTTATCTAGCATCTACTTCCACCTAATTAGGCTATAGAAAATCAAAATCAGTTTTTAAATTTCGAGATATCCTAGAAAATATCACAAATTTAATTGAGAAAACAGAGAAATTCCGAAAGTTTTATATGGAAATCGATGTCTGGAGATCGATTGGCTCATATTTCAAAACTTTGCGTTAAGTAGTTCCCGATTTACAGAGAAAGTAGCCGGGTACAGCCAAATTAGCGAACAACATTGCAAAGTTACCAAAATTATGTCAAAAACGATATTAAAAAACGAGGTATAATAATTTAAAAACAATGTGAAAATCCGAGAAAATAAAGGAACATTATCATTTTTCCACAAATCAAATAGTCATATTTCCACACAAAGTCACTACATAAATTGATAACAAAACGCAGCCTACATTAAAAGTAAATGCGAATATAGTTTGTCCCGTCGCTAAGAAAACTGATGAAAACGTGAAAAATGATGCTGAATGCTTATTCCAATGAAATACTCAAAAAATCGCCGAATGCCAGATTTCGTCATCTCTGCCTCTTCAGAGTTAATTTTTACCCATGAAAAAAAAATATTCAAGTTCTCCAAAAAATGCAAATTGTTAGAGGCTGCTGCAACTTTGCGACTGTTTACTGTGGAGTGTGTGATCAACCGTTGTTGTGCAGAAGCAGTGACGAAGTGTGATTGAGCAGTATCGGTTGTTTAATCGTCGTGCTCCTCCATTGTTGTTTGCAGTTCTTGACAGTGGACATTATCGTTAACTGCAGTGCCATATCAAAAACTACAAGGAATTACACCGGCATACAACTTCATATTTGAAAATAACGCTTTTCCACAATTGCAAACACGAAAATATTCTAGAAATGCAAAACGACAGAAGGATAAATGAATAACTGATTTTGAACACGATTAGCATGATTTTGAAACACGAAATTTATTTTAATTTGGAGTTTCAACTCAAACCGATGTTATCTAAGATCAAATTCGTCAATGTGAAAAACGGTATGTATAATCGAATTATGCGATACATAGGTAAGGACTAATAATATGTACTAATTAACAAGTAAAGCTAAATAAAAGCTTGTAAAAGACAGCGATCCTCAACACGTAGCATTGTTCATACTTCACCGTTTTTTTCAATCTGTGGCATCATACAATGGTCATGGGTAATATTTAAAAAAGATTAGTGCCGGCCGCGGCGGGCGATCTGTTGGCGGACAGTTGCGGCGCGCTCCCGTTCGGACGAAAAATCTTCGGGTAAATCCGCAAACACGCGAGCTCACAAAAAGGGGGTAGACGTGTAATCATAATATATTGGTCATGTCTGCGGGTTAGCCGCCACTACGAGGGTGGTCAACGTATACGAGAAGGAAGACTATCGATATCGATTCATGGCAGTAAATGCGCGGTTGAGATTGTCGATACTGTGAGCGAACGCGCCGTCTCAGGATGTTATAAGGAACATTGTCTTCTATTCACCTGAAATCAGTCGCAAAGATTTGGCGTCATATCAATCCACTGCTCCAGTTACGCCTTAATCAATCAATCAATTACAGTCCGTGGCGCCCTTTACCCGCCGTTGCCGGGATCAGGTTACATTTTTTATCATACAATATTTAATTAAGTATAGTTTAATAAAATATCAATGTTTTATAAGATTATTTTAAGTATACTATCGTACTACCGCTATCCTTTTTCGACACTCTGTATAACTGCATCTTGCAACCTGTATATATCCGGTAGAATTCATTGATAAATATATTTTTTAAATTGATCATATAATGTGTAGCAGTGACAAGCTATATTTACAATGTATTATAATGCTAAATGTACACCACACCGCCTTTAGCCGGTCCAGAGCAAACAGCCCTTGCATATTCAGTATCAAATAGATTACACTTACATTGAGACAACTACAGTGTTTCATGTACACGTTCCCGCGCGAGTGCAAAAACTAAGAGGTAACCAATTTGGCAGATAGAACTAGAAATGCTCCAAATGTTTTGTGGGGTAATATATATGCCTGATATATTTCGCAAAAAAGAACACATTTCTATTTACTTGAGGCTATAAAAATGACGCATTATGTTAATGTTACCTATTTATTAGATCACGTGATGGTAAGTAACTTTCGTGGTTGTTTGTCGATGGTGTCCTTTGAGTTGAAGGACTGCTTGTCGCACGGGCGTGCCTCAATCAATGCATTTGGTCCAGGAATGCATTTACAAAAATTAGAGAGCCTTAAAGCATACCTTACTTACATCATCTCATCGATCCGCAACACCGCGCCTGTAGCTTATTATTTAAACAAACAAAAAAACGTTTTTTTAATCGCCGAATGCAGCATGCCTTATCAACTGCTCAGAATTATTCAAGGATCGCAAAAAACAGTGCAAAATAATCATGTCATTTATTGTTTACTCTTTATTAGCAACAAAAAAGGTACAATGTGCAAAATGGGCAATTTGACAAAGGGCAAAGATGAAACTGTTGGAAAAAAACCAAACTACATGATGAAACTATACGCGCTGCAATTGGGGATACACTAAAGCCATATTGTTAAGTTTACAGAATAGACTATTAAAAAATAATACATGCAAAAAACACAGCCATCGCGCATATGGATATCCATGTATCGCCTAGTAAATAAATGTAAAGAAGCAGATTGGCAGGAGCTACCCTACATATTGTAAAATTATTATATATTTAAACCCTATATTTATATATAATATTGTGTATTCTCAACATATTTTTAATAATACGACTGGGGCAGGGGGGAAACCCAAGGGTTTGTCAAACTTCGGCTCATATAATTATATTCTTGTATGTATATATAATATATTAAGATGTTCAGGGTAGTTTTGAAAAACTACCTGAACTTAGCACGTAAACCACGAGAGATCCATTGTGCCACTCCTGTAATGACTC
>JAOPUG010154521.1:0-12290 GCA_027564375.1 Micropterix facetella | reverse complement strand
TGTAATATATGTAGCCTCTTAGAATCAATCGATATCGATAGCCTGGCACCATGCGCCACATCTCTTGTGGAGCGAGAGCGCTGATATGCTGTTTTGCTCGCACGTTTTATGACCCGGAAGGTCAGGACAGTTTGCGTGCACTATAACATTTTTCGCGCACGATTTCAAGACTTGGCTACTATGGTGGCCGAAGTAATAATATAATTCCTAATGGAAAAATCTACTGCCATCTACCGGACTCCCTACAAAGTTTCTGCCAACACAGGTGATGCGGTCTTTGCTACGACTTTTCGCCTGTGCCCACTGGGATAACGTAGGTCTACTGCAAAAATAAATACCTAAATGCGGCCGATAAATGGTTTGTATCAACCCAAGAACAGAATTAAAAGTTTCTGAAGATATTCTAAAACAGCAACCAACAATTATCTACAGCACCAGGAAAGCAACATTTCATCCATAAGTAGATAGAGCTCTAGATGTGAAAATAATTATTAAGTTATTTTCCTTAACCGGACATGAGAATGCACACTTGTAATGACATTTCAGGAGCCCGTTCTTGAAAAAAATGGCATGCTATGAAATGGCCCATGTAAATCAAATGGACCATTGACAACCATAGCATCATTGATTGAATAATAGTGTTATTAATATCATTAAGATTAAATAATAGCATTGATTAAATAACAGTGTTATTTAATCAATGATAGCATGCCAAATCGTTTATGTATCACTTTTCAGATCGATGAGAAAAACCCGCAATATTATTTGGCCACTATACCGTGTTGCGGGACAAAAGAAACATTCGTCTTGCTGGCAACTGCGGGCCTATTCTCGAATAGGTTTAGTATGCTAGATTTCTGTAAGGTCCATTTGAATAGCATCAGGATTTTAGACTACAATGTCAATGTCTCCGTGCACTAGCTGGCAGAGCGGATAGAGAAGCACATCTAGCGCTTACTTCGCTCCCGGAGCTGGCTCGCGTACACGTTCAAGTTGAACGTGGCTAAGAAATATTAGTAAACAATTGGTCTTATTCCCTAAGCGTACGACTGCGTCAGTTTTTGACACCATCTGTCGTCATTCCTTACGAACGGCATGACGTCAAAATGATGTCAATTCACCGATTTGCTTCGTTTTAGCGTATGTCCCGCTGCCTAAAGAATACGCTACATTATAAAATATGGCGGTAGAGAGGTAACTACGTGAATGCATATGTACGGACAAATAGCAAACACGAATGATATGCAATTTTTTGAGGACTGTCATTTGACATATTGCATATGTAAATAATATAAAGTACAAATAAAACCGGCCCAGTTCTAGTTTGACTCGTGCGCCGAAAGTTCCGTACCCTGTTAAGAAAGTTCACTCATATTTACAGAAAAGTACGATCAGACGGCCATACAACGAAGTCTCGCCAATAGTACAGTACCTATACAGAGAGAACAGTAAGTTCACTCTCAGGTGCCAAGGCGTAGCGAGGATAAGGTGCGAGGGAAGTGCGCAGAGAGGTACGAAATGACAAACGCCTATGTTTGCCGTTACGCGGGTTAGAGTTGTGGAAAGTAAACTGCGCTGTGTTTCTTACTTGTTTTCTGGGGATGTGGCAGCCATATGACGAACGCTTGAGACTGCGTATTTCGTTCAGACACGGATGGCGCTTGTGGTAGGTACAATTGTCTAATTATCGTATTACGATTTGTAGTTATCCTTACGACTCGTGAGGTCGCTCGCTTCGTTTCAATTTTATTATAAGTAAAGCTACTTTCTGTATAATGTGCCAACAGTAATCCTTGATTCATTTTTGTACGGTACCTACACGCAAGGTATATACTTACATAGATTGTTTAACAAAAAATTAAATCATTTAAATGGCCTGAGCGCAATCTCCTCTAAATTATAGGTCGATCGGATTGTTTCACCTGTGTATATGGCCAAAGTTGCCAAAAAATATTGAGAACTGATAAATACATTTTGGTATAAGTAACGCAAACCGCGTTCCTTTTTGCCATCTAGTTAGTGAACCATATTCGCAATTTTACGTGCCAAATAGGCTGTTTTTATAGTTTGGCTATGGTATTGGGCATTTTATGTTGCGAAATGGATTTATTAGGTGGTTTTTCTACGAAATTATCATTTTTGCGGTTTATAATAGTAGTTATTATGACTGGAAATTGTAGTTATGCACAGTTGTAATGCTGCAGATCGCTCGCTCGGAATCTCCACGCCATGGGCTAGTCCCCGTCGCTAGCGCCACCTATTCACGCATCGGGCCTTAACCACTCGAAGCAATTTGCTCCAATTTTGATTTGTATGAAGTTCAAAACTCGCTACTGAACGCACTCAGTCAGTCCGTCAATTGTGGAAATTGTCAACTTTTTCGTGGCGTTTGTCCGCGTTTTTTTTCTCGTAAACTGATATTTCATTCGATTCTCCAAAGAATGAGGCAAAAACGATGCGAACCGTTGTGCGTTTAACATTACTTCAATAAATGTGACGCTTTCCTGTTTGATATATCCATGTTCCGTTAATTCGGTCGACACAATGGCTTCTAGCCCCCAACGCGTCGACGATTCGGCGAAAGATGCCGATTTGTTAAATGATGTCTACGAATTCGACCGCCTCAACTCGAATGTTCAACACGTCGACGTGAGTTCTTCCATGTTTTTGCAATAAACCGCAGTATCAGGATCAATCAATTTTTAAATTAATAACAAATTGTCTTTTGGTTATGTCAGCCGCTGATCCTAGAGGATTTGAAAAAGAAAAATCGTGATTTGGAAGAGAAGCTCAAGGAGATGACCGATAAATATAAGAATCTGGAGAAGCAGTATGATAAATTGAAGGAGAATATGTCCTCCTTATTGCTTACTTCAAGGGCAGAAATTGCTAGGAAATCAAAGGCAGTCGTAACTCTGCGAGAAGAGTAAGTATCATTATGGCCTGATTTTTATGAAGGACCAGTATAGGACCGCGATTTAATATATTATCATGCTCTGATATTTAGTCGTAAATTATAGAAAAAAAATGGATCCCCGCTATGAAACTAATTCGATAGTTTCCAGGCTTTAATATAGAATTTCCCAGCATCAATTGTAAAGATTTTTTCATAGCCTAGTATAGTTCAACACCTCTCGACCACAATACAATAAGATTGAAGTGAGGAAAATTGCATTTTTTAAAATAATTAAGATCAGGAGTATTAGCGCTAAACTAATGGCGAAATTACAGTCAAATGCTACTCTGTCAAGACAGGGCATTTACCAACAGGATATAGAGCAGTGATGCGGGGATTGTTGTCTCTAAAAACGCAGCCGCAGCAGCAACTGCAAGCAGTGCGAAGGAACAAAAATGATTCATTATATTTGAAGGATTTTTTTATTTCAAATCTAACCTCACAGATAAACATTTTGTGGAGGATTGTCGAGTGCCAACTTTCACTGTATAACCTCTTCTTTGCTGCGTACCCTATATGGTACAGTAAACTACTAGTAACTGCCGTATGCCCTATAGGGAACGGCTGGTCGGCCGGCCGTATTTGTGGGATTTGGATCCTAATACCCGTTCTCTGTGAAGTAATAGTGACTATAATCCCTTGCCTGTGAGCTAACCGATCTGAATATACTACATTTGTAGTGTTAGCCCACCGCTCCTATACAATTCGGCCACACAAAAACAAGTGCCGTGTTTGTGATATTTGATCAAAAATCGAAAAAAGTAGGTATTGTCCATTATATTATTGATGTAAATGGACTAGAAACATATAGACATGTAGGCATAAAACTGATTATCTCGGTATCCCAGTACGGTAGTTGACATAGCCATGAACGTGTTTTGAAAGCAAATTTGGTATTGTATTACAAAGCGTTCTTAGTTACTGTTAGTTATAATGATAATAAGTACTATACTTATACTTATAGAAAAGTACTAGTAAAATACTTATAGAAAAGTACTATACTTATACTTATAGATATACTATACTTATAGAAAAGAACTACTCAATAAAAGACCTATCGTTTTATATATCATCAGTTTGACACAAGATGTTTCTAAATTGTAAGTATATAAAAGAACTACTCAATAAAATACCTATCGTTGTATATATCATCAGTTTGACACAAGATGTACTCATGGCTGTGAAAATTGCTACATGTTTTCACAAGTTACGGTATTTATTTGGAAGGACCCAACATGCATTATATATTTTATATTGTAGGAAACTTATTCGGCTTCACGCAAATGTAAATAAAACAAACATTTCTTATTTAAAGATTTATTTTACATAATTTGTTCACATTTAGGGTAAAAGAGACTTTTATAAATGTTAGTTTATATGTATAAATATTGGGTAAAACAGTCATCATATCAGGATAAAATTTTGATAAATTCGCAATAAGCACACGGCGATCGTGAAACACAAGCCCTAGTGGTTGGCGCACGGTCGGCCGACACACGAAAGGTTAAGGGTGAGATCTTTCCGGGGATTTCAAGATCATGGTATTTATTTAATTTGCACATGGTCTTTGGGGATATTTCATTCCCATGGAACAGTTAATCACCAACAGAATATAGAGTAGTGTCGCTGTGTCAGTATTGTTGTTTCTTTCTAAAAATGCAGCGGTGACCGTGAGCAGCGCAATGGATCAAAAGTGATTTATTATATTTGTTAGAGGATTTTTTTAATTTCAAATCTATCCCCAAAGATTAATTATGTTATGGAGGATTTTTCGAGCGCCAACTTCCACTGCTTAAAGGTTAACAGTGAAGCCGTTCCGGGTGATGACATTTGCTTCGTGGTACTTATTTAGTTTGAACTCGTAGTTTTTGGGGATATTTATTTCCCATGAAACAGTTATATGTAAGTACAAACGGAGCTGCCGTGGAATTCACCGACCAGAGTCGGCCCATCATAATACTATTGTTACACTTTTGGGGGGTGAGCGGTAGATTCCGGACTAACGACCAGCTGTGGTAGGTTTAGGACAGCTATCATCCCACATGTGAGCATCACCTTACCACCCATTCACTCCCCCTTCGAAGCCATAGTATTTCTACAATGAGGGCTATTCCGAGATAGGTATATGTCTTGCCGGAGGGCTGTGCATCCGAGACTTTCAGGTAATTGATACTGATTAGAGACCGAATCGACTTCCAGAATCCAATTGAAGCTTCTCAATTATTGAGAAAGGTTTTGTAGTGAGATGTTTTTTGCCTTTAGAGTCATCCCGCACAAACTGTATTGGTGGTTCGGAGGGTACTGTCAGACCCTTGTTGGCACCATTCACTGATAGGCTAATTACCTCGCGAAT
This sequence comes from Micropterix facetella, assembly GCA_027564375.1. Taxonomy (NCBI): domain Eukaryota; kingdom Metazoa; phylum Arthropoda; class Insecta; order Lepidoptera; family Micropterigidae; genus Micropterix; species Micropterix facetella. Next base: position 6,981 of record JAOPUG010154521.1, on the reverse strand, counting down.
AACGGCGGGGACTTTGTCATGGCGGTAAGTATATCGTCCTTGATCGAAAGCCGCCTCGAAGGCAGCTAAAATATGTTTAGCTGTGCAAGGAGTATTGCTGCAAAGGAAACATGAACTATCCTCTGAATAGCTCCTACGAGCAAGGGTATTGGGTAATATTGGGCAAATAAATAAATGGATAGAATGTCTTTACCAGGTTATTTAGGTGCTTTCTAAGTGCATGCAGAATCGTGGCCGAATTTTCTCATGGCGAACCCCCTGTTGCAATGTTTGCTGCAATAAATTCTCAGTGACATTTTGATAAATGCAACTGTTATTTTAATACATAAACATTTTAGATCGACATTTTAATTCACATATATACTAAATATTAGCTGACAATATCACCGACTAATTATTGACACAGTTCTGATATAACTGATTCATTATAATTAATATGATAAAAACGAATTTACCGCGTAAATTTTGTGGCACCCGATGTTTCGGCGATGTTGCAACCGCCATTGTCCAGTCTACCATGCACAACGGCGGTTGCAACATCGCCAAAATGTCGGGTGCCATAAACGTCATATGGTAAATTCGTTTTATTTTATTTATAATGTCAAACAACAGTGATAATCTTCGATAGAGTAGATAGCTTCCGTGTCTCTACTTATTACTAGACATTTGTTAAATTAATTAATTTATTTTATTAGGTACTTGCCTAAGAGTTAAGACAAGCATTTAAAATTCACAATAGAAGTATTTTGATTTGAAAAGCATAGCATTTGTAAGTCATCTGGTGACAGCCTATTTCTTAAATCACTCTATATATAAATCCAGTTGTGTGCAATTTTCATGAGATTCGGGTAATGGCTGTTATTGTGCCTATATTTTTGTTGGTCACTGCTCACTAAAGATTGGGGACTCTACTTCGTCTTGAGCGATACTCTCTGCAATATCCAAAAAAGCTGCTGTTTCTCTGCCTCAATCATTATTTTGCAAGCACTATAAGTGCCATTGCCTAGTATTTCAGAGGAAACTTGTGAACATATCACCTTATTATTGATTTTTTATAAAATTAATCATTGTTTTGTTACCTGGTTTCTTCTGTTTTTTCTGCCGGTAATTGCTAAATTATCAGAGCAACAATCGACGATTCTGATTAATCGGGAAAATACCAATAATCGTTGATTGATCATATCATAGTCGATTGCATCCCTGTTAAATATATCTCACTGTCAACACTCGTAATAATAAATTATTTATACATGGTAATACAAAATAGTGACATTCATTCCTGTGTCGGGAACCTGTAGAAATTAGGCTTCTTCTCCCTTTGTGAACTTGCATAAACAGTGTGTAAAGCCAACAAACATCCATCTCACTCAATAAATAATAGTTAGATAGCTACTTAAATAAAACAAATTTACCGCAAGGGGGAGTGACGCTGGACGAAGAAGTACTCATTACTATACTGTGCCGCCGTCTCTTAGAATATATTCGTAGCTATTAGCATGATAGGTAAAGATAAGAGAAAATGAGAATATTGTTTACATCCAATATTTGACAGATTGACAATAAAAACACAAATCTCTTGCTAGTCTACTCACAAAGGCGATTCATACAGCTCCCACACATTATGTAAGAGCTTTGCAAACATCCTCTGGTAATAAAAGCGATGAATGATCCGTAACATTCCTTATATCCTCTTTACATTTTAGGCTTTCGGATCTTAAAACTAAAGTAAAGCGAAGACCTACAGAATACTCTAATGGCAATAACGAAACCAAACGCAAAATCGATGGCAAAGACTCCGATGAAGCCCCAGAAAAGGTTTCCAGAACTGATAATGAAAAACCAAGGTAAGATATCTATAAACTCAGCTTAGGTAGAGCTAATTTCATAAGAAAAGGCCGCTATTTCCACATGCACAGAATCTATTGTCAATTGACAAGCGACAATTGTGCCGCAAATGTGACATCATTGTCAGTGCCGTATTTCTGCCTAGGCCCGTTAGGCCCGGGCCTAGAGCGTCAATTTCGAAGGGGCGGCAATTGAGCTAGAGAAATATAAATAGGTATATGGTTAAAAAAACATACTTGTACATTTTTACTGTAATTTTACGCCCAAGCGCAGTCAACAAATAACACAATAAGGATCTAGGTAGGTACCAAGAAATCCCACGGTAGTGCAGTCCGTTTTTTCAACCGAGGATCAATAAAGTAATTCAAAACCAAAGAAAACTGATGTGCCTGCAAAGTTTATGATGACCACATGTAAGGCAAGGCCTTTCGAAATTGACGAAAAGGTTCCATAATATTATCCATTGCATGCTGCATTTGTGAATTGTGATTTCACAGTGCAATTTTATTATGACATTTGAATTGTTTGCCGAATTCGATTCCTTTCTAGCTGATAGTCATATTCGCCATTATGGAAATCTTGGTAGCGGAATTAACATCATATCTCTTTTCAGTCCTGTGATGAGTTTATCCCAATAATAGCAGAAGAAGTTATTCAAAAATCTGAAAACAATTAAAAGATTGTTTTTAAAAAGGTCTTTTATTTATTATTTCATTTTGTGCTTTTGAGTTAAAATTCTCAATAATGCGGGTGGAGCCGCGAGCGCAGATATTTTCAGTATACTATATTACATTGTCACTAGAACCAAAGTTTTGTTCAAAATTTCAGCTCAATCGGTTTGGGGGAATTCTCATTAACGCGGGCGAAGCCGCGGGCACAGATACATTTAGTATACTATATTATAATATCACCAGAACTAAAGGTGTCTGCCAAATTTCAGCTCAATTGATTAGGGGAAACTGATTTAAAATTCAGCTGCAATATTTGACCCACCATACTACTACCATACAACCATCAACAAACTAATAACAGGTCAAGTTCTAATAAAGGGTTGTTATAGAAAATCTTAACGCTCGATTTTTTAAAGCCCTTAGAGTTTACTACATTTAGTTCAAATAAACAAGGAGCGGCAAAATGGTGAGCCTAGGGCGGCACCAGGACTAAATCCGGCCTTGATCATTGTGACACCAGTGAAATCTTCTTCTATTGCCATGTCCGCTAGCGAGTGTTAGCTATCATATTGGCTATAACAACTTTACTAGCTACCACTCGAAATGATGATCTAGTAGATCTCTGAAATTCCCATAGATTAATAAGCCAAGATTTTCTTCTTCGTCCCGGACCTCCTCTTCTGCTATTTTGAGGTATCTAACTACCCCCACTTTCTTAGGTCGCATTACACTTCCCAACTCTCCCGGCCATTCATTGTTGAGCAAAGGTCAGCAGACCGATCAGTGCATCAGACAACCATCCATCTGAATTTTCACCGAGTGCATATCCCACATTACCGGAATACACTCGGATCAGACTGGTCTGTCATCGCATATCAGAGAAGAGCAACAAAGTTGGTGTTATCACTGAGAAACAAACTGTACGGAGTACAACTGAAAGAACTCCGTCTAACAACATTAAAAGAACGTAGGCAGCGAGGAGATCTAATAGAAATGTACAAAATGCTTCACCGTTATTATAGTATGGCCAACCTCGAGAACATGTATACCATGAACACCAACAAACAACTGCGTGGACACTCCCTGAAATTAAATAAAGCAACTGCAGCATCAAACCCCAGGAAACACTTTTTAACAAATCGCATAGTGGATGCTTGAAATACATTGCAAGAGGAAGTGATCAGTTCTGGCTCTGTCAACAGCTTTAAGAATAAACTAGACATTTTCTAAGTGCAAACAGTCACAAGTTTAAAAACAACCCCTCATCAGGAAGGTTGGTAAGAGCCGCCCGAGTGTTCCCCCATGATAGACAGAGTTGGCCATTAGGACCCAAGCTGCACGACCTCAACCAAATGAGACAACTTTGGATTTAAGAACATTACTCGGGCGAACCCTTCACCCCGACGCGTTTCAACTAACTTTATTGCTATATCGCCCCGAAATGATCGTAAGAAATTTGGACGGCATATATCGACTATCCTACTAGGCTAAAACCAATGCCAAATAGCGAGACACCCGACGTAAGCTGCCAAGCGGGCTAGCCTCACTCCTAAACTACCAAATTTAGATGGATTTCTCCATCCACCAGTTTGGTTCCAGGCTCGAAGTCACTTTCGCAACCTCTACTTATCGTAATAATGCGGCATTCCGTCATTCGGAAATATTGGGGACCCATGGTGTCCTATATTCAACTGTTCACCCGAGATCGGGTGGCCATCGGGTAGTTTCTAAGGGTAGGTGACAATAGGTCGACACCTACCCCCCGCCTTAAGAAGCATTATGCAACTACTCCTCCAGCTATTCGTCAGTCGAGCAAGGCCGGTAAACCGACCAATACATCAACCGTCCAGGGCCGCCCGAGGTATTACACCAGGTCCAACCCCACAAGGCGGGTTTCACCAGAACACCACATCCCTCTTCGGGGAGGCCGATGGGGATATCAAATGGGAGCTGAGCCGTGAGTCGGGCCAACCGGGTATAAACAAAGATGACCATATGGCCCGAGCTGCACATGCTCCATTAGGCTCCAAAACTGTTGGGTTTTAGTCATAAATGAGTAAGGGCCATGACAAATGAGAAGTTGCATCGATCCAAGCCTTCCTAGGGCCAGAACTATTATTTTTGCCAGGCAACTACTGAAATGGTCTGTTCCATGATCGGCACAGGGGTCTTTACCCTGATGGGGTGATTTTCTTGCCGAGGAATTTAAAATGATTATTCGAATGAATAAGGGAGATATTAGAGCCCTTATAGGCCAATTTTGGGTCATAAGAAGTGAATGTTGTATCTAATGGAGATTGGGGAGCATCGGACACTTTTTTGCATCAGCTTTAATAAAACTAATTTTTGCATGTAATCAAATTTTTATTTCTTGCATCGAAAGCACATACATTTGGCTCGAATGATTCTAAAGAACAGTCCACAAATTCCAATCAATCTCAAAGTTATAGTCGTCTTACGAAGACGTGTCGATAGTGCCCAAACCCCCCAACGATCGGGTGGTTCGGACACCCCCGAGGGAGGTTTGGACACGTTACCAATGTTGAAAAAAAAATAACAAAAACTTAAATTGCACATTGCAATTGCGCAGTAATTTTAACTTACATTACTAACCATGAACTTATATTACTAACAATGATTTATTGAACCTTACATCTATACTTAACTTATGAAATATTTAGTATAACCCATAAGAGCTTACTAAATGTGTATTTAGAGCTTCCACGTTGCTCGTACCGACTATGCTAATAAAAATGTTGGCCACAGTATCTGTCCGAGCAATGGGCCGAGTGCAATTTGGTCCGGTGCAAACTAGATGCTTCGGAATTAAAATGACTCGTGCTCGATCGACGTTCTGTGGGACTACACCACTATTCCATATTTGTCAGAATATAGGTCAATTGATTGCGATTGTCGAATGTGATCGCTGAGTTTGATGTAAACCACTGGGCCGGGATCAGGATCTTGTTGGATAGTCGTGATCCACACCATTACAGCATGTACAGCGCTACTTACATTATATAGATGGACGGCAACGTTATACACATATCTCTAAGCAAAGATGTTGCAGGTGTATCAAGTGGCACACGCGCTATTGTGTGGACAGCACACTTCTGCATAATGAAGGCTATTTGCCTGTCGACTGCACGCCGCCTTAACTCCGCACCGTAGATTTTGACCCATCAGCTTAAGCTGTCTGCCCAATAGCTAATAATAATAATTCAATCAACTGATTAAGATGTTTTGGCACAGAAGTGTAGAGCAGACTTTCATCTTCATAGCCATAGATAGTTTGGTAAATATTTGCTAAAACTAAAGTGGCAGTGAAGTAAAAACTAACAAGACCTTTTTTCCAAAATATTTTTCAAAACCTTATAAATCTAAAGCGAAAGAAAACTATTCCATAGTTAATTGGTTTTGTGACAATGGATTTTGATGTAGTTTGTGCGACAAAGGTTGGCAATGTTGAAAAAATACTATAGTTTTTATTTTAAGATTAGCACTTGATACTAGAATTTATTTTTTTTTAAAGTTCTCATTTCTTTTTTGCATTAACGGTTTTCGCATTTTTCATTGTTTTCATGTGAGTCCCTTAAAAAACGATAGAATGCATGTTTCACTGTATTTTAATTGCTGCATCTCATACTATTTTTATTTATATTGGAATCATATTTTATTTGATCTTGTTTACAGCTGTTATTTTTAATACTTGTATAAATCTTCTCCAGACAAAATACTGAGCGGGACAGAGCAAACAGTAGAGAAAGAGACTATCGCAGGAGAAAGAGCAGAGACCGTAGCCGAGGCCGAGACCGACGGAGTAGCAGAGATCGCATCAGAGAGAGGCGTCCTAGCAGGGAACGGGAAAGAAGAAACAGTCGAGAGGCCGACAGAGATAGAAGAGATCCGAGAGGAAACCACAGTAGGAACAACGCCAGACGAAACAGCAGAGACAGGGACAGAAGTAGAAATGATGTGCGTAAAAACCGTTCTCCACGTCCGCGAGGCTATTCGAAATCCGGGAAGAATACTGACCACGCTGATGCAATAAGTAAGATTTTTTATTCTATATTAACCATGAGCCTTCTGATATATTTCACCGTGCCTTCCTATATATTTAATTCTATATTTACAATAGTTCTTTCGGAGCCCCCAAAATTTTATAATATAGCTTGACCGCTAGCACTGTACCGCGCCTTAGGTGGCGACAGACGTGCGCAGGGAGGGGAACAAAAAGCATGAGTTCATTTGAGATCGATACCCTAGGACCGATCTTAAGATAGCGCTTCTGATTTTAATATGATTATGGGAACTGACGTATGTAGGTGAGATAAGTGCCTAACTTATATTATTATTTTAATTTTTAGAAACATATTTTGTGATTTACTTTAAAAAAGAGAGCAAAAATTAAATAAATTTGTACACCTATTAAAATTGGTATCGAAAAAACAAAATCAGGAACAAA
>JAOPUG010154385.1:0-12340 GCA_027564375.1 Micropterix facetella | reverse complement strand
CTAATGGGGATATTTACTGCCCTTTTTGCTTTGGCGAGATAGAGCAGTAGGCGATTGGAGATGTGAAGTGAGCACGCACCGCTCGAGTGACCATTTGTACTAAGCTCAATCGAGAATGTTACCAGATTAGCAATTTTAGCCGCCAAATTGGCTATTTTTTATAGTTGGACGAGAGTTTTGGACATTTTATATTTTGAAATGTATTAATTTCGTTATTTTTTCTGGGACTTCTAAGAAATTGTGTTTTTTTTTCGGTTTTCATCAGTATTATGACTAGAAATTGTGCCAGTTATTTGGCAGGACTACGGCAGTCAACTATCTGAGCTTTGTAAGGATGATTGATACTCGCTGGCGTGGTGCATAGCTCATTTCAAGTTTCCATAGGTCGATCACCGCTACCTATGGAACATTTTGCCCACACATCCCCTTTAAACAAATAAATAAATCGTGTAATTATCGTACTTACATTGGCGATTGTCTAAGCTACGGGCAAACTCGCAACCCTAGGACATTTCAACGAACTTTATCGCTATATCACCCTGCGATGAACGTAGAGACTTTTGAACGTATGCAATCTACGAACCAAGCTCCACCACTGCCTGTCGGAGGCCAACCCTTACAGTAAGGCACTGAGAAAAGACACTCAGCGGGCAATGTCGCCCCCTGATTGAAGATTTGGACGGATTTCTACATTCTCCCGTCTGGTCACGGGTTCGAAGTTGCTTGTGCGGCCTCTGCCTGTTGTATTATACGCGGTATTCCGCGAGTCAGAAATATCATGGATCCGTGACGTCCTTTACTCTGAATATACCACCCGAGATCGTGTGTGGACAACGGATCGTGTCTAAGGATAGGTGACAACAGGTCAACATCTAGATACCCCAGCGTCTTAGGTAAGATAAATTCCGGTACATAATACATTGGTCCGATAAACCGAAGAGTGCGTCAGCTGCCCAGTTCCGCCCGAGGTATTCCCCCAGATCTGCCTCACAGCAGTTTCACCAGCTTAGTCCCTCTTCGTGGAGGCTCCCAGATAGGAACTGCCTCGTGAGTTGGGCCGACCGAGTTTACAGAAGTGGCCATCTGGCTCAAGCTGCAACGGAATCGTTTGGGACTTGTCGTAAGTAGAGTTGGTGGGTGTCGAAGCTACGGCTGAACCCGTAATCCCAGGATGTTTCCACGAACTTTAGCATTATGTTACCCTGGGATGAACGTAAGAGTCCTACTCCTTACCGCGACGCAACGAAAACTTTCAAGCCCAGTGCTGTCGTACGTACAATCGACTATATAGGAGTACGCCCGCCCGCCCTTCCGCGAACTGGTCGCTACGTGAGCCACCCCCAGCCCCTCCCCTCTCCCCTCCGCCACGTCGCCCGCCCAAAGTATTCGCTTGTTGAAGTTCTATTTTTAGAGCGGCCGGGTTGGTTGAATGCGCGTCGCCTCCTGCGCGATCTACCGACACGCCATGTACTATAAAATATATAGATATGCCCTTCCACGAACTAGTTGCTGAAAAGCATACACCATCCTCATCACTAGCGCTACAAACATTGTCAATCCTTGAATCATCAAATCTATCAATATTATTTGATTATCTATTTTTGACGTTATCATAGGCGTTTGTTTTTTAGTAGGCAAAACTGCGTCAAATTTGTCAACCTTGCAAACCGCCGGTCAGCATTTGATTAAATTTTCGAGTGATTCTACTATAAAATTATCTCAATTATTGTTTGTTGGCGTTTTTTGAGCGAGGCCGACAACTTTGTGATCTGATGTTCTTTTTTGGTAGAAATTTCAGCTGACAGGCCCATTTGTGCCGGGCAGAAGATTCAATCGGAGGAACGCTGATTGGAAAGTTCTGGGCAGTGGTGATTTATTACAATGGGCTAAAGTAAACGCCGTATTCGGGCGGTGCTGTCAGAGAGCTCTCAAGCACCATAGCTCTCAAGTGAGAAACCAAACGAGAAACGACACTGAAGAAAACAGGTAACAATTTTTATTTGCTACAACTGAGTGATTAATATTTTTCAGGGATATGAACGATTCATAAGAACGAAGTTGAAAACAAAACAATATTTTTCCAATATCTAAATCAAGATGGCAGATATACAATCCGAAAGCAGCAGCTTTCACAATGGCCTATCGATGGAGACTTATATAGGAATTACGAAAAATACATACCTACTTAGTAAAATAGTCAAACAAACTAGAAATCTACCTCCTCAAAAAAAATATGCTAACTTCTAGGAGAAAAAGCGATCGCAAAAAATCACAGGAAGCGGGGAAACAGATGAGGGTGTCAACTGCTACTGGCGAACCCGTCCACCCCGGAGCGTTTTAACGATACAGATCGTTCAGAAACTACAGAGGCTTGAAAACGAAGACAAATCTACTTACCAAGCTCCACCTAAACCCGTAAGAGACCAACGCCTTGCCGCAAGGCACTGGGAATTTTTAAACCCAGTGGGCCTCCTCGCGCCCTTACTACCAGATGCGGATCATATTCCTCCGATCCCCCCGTCGGGTCACAGGTCCGAGGTCGCTTGCGCGGTCCTCTTCCTCTAAAGCGGTATCCCTAACTGGGTTGTAGCGGATACGGTGCGGCCTTTGCTCGGCAACTGTCACCTGAGATCGGATGGCACGCACTATCTAATCTATGGATAAGCATTAGAGGTACCTACTTACCCCCGCTGTCTTAATAGGCGTACACTTCTAAACTCCTTCAGAATCAGTCAGTGACAACACCTGACAAAAATCAGTGTGCGCCAGCTGTCCAGGTCATGCCCGATTTCCCGTCCCCGTGTCAGCCGCACAGCAGGTTCACCGGGTTGGTCCCTCTTCGGGGAGGCTCCTAAATAGGAGTTGCTCCGCAAGCTGGGCCGACCAAAATACAACGGCCATTATAGCCCAGGCTCCACGTAGCCATTATGACCCAAGCGGGGAAACAAAACAATTACTTAAAAACATATTTATCTAATAACATTCACATTGAAATAGCATGACGAATTCGAAATATTGAAGCCGAATTACAGCCCAACTGCCGTTTTCTAATTTAATGGGAGGGTCTTGAGTAACAGGCCATTTTATTTATTTTTATGATTTTCCACAATTAATAGTCCATTGAACGACCATTTCTTAGTTGACGATGGTGTGTAGTCACTGATCCATCGTGGAAAGTTTTAATTTCTCTGTTGATTTTTTTGGTGAGGTTATTCAGCAAGGTCTTGTCCTGTAGGAACCTCGTTTGTTGTCATTTTCTTCTCTGCTTTCGTTTCTCAGCAATTAGGTTTCTAATTTCTAAAGAATACTGATTACCTAAGACCCATTTCTTACTGTTGAGTGTATTATTCCAGGCACACTGTTGAATATCTCTACTATGAATTTCTTTACATCCTGTTCTAGCTGTTCAGCAGTTTTTAGGAGAACTTTTAGGTTTATTATGCTATCTAGTTATTCGTTTTTCACTAAAGTCACGTTACTTTCTTAAAATATAATTTGCTCACTTAAAGTTAATGTTATAGGTGAATTGTCCGAACTTATATCATATCCTTCCTCAATGTTGATGAATTTGTGTTTTTAAATATAAAAAAAATCGATCAGACTGGAAATTTGTTGGTATCGGGAGGCCAGTACGTCGGCTTCCATGTTGAAATCACATCACATTTGGTTTCTTTGATGGCGCATAGTAATATTTACCTTTTGTGGTTGTAAGTCTCGATACCCATTATGTATTTTTGCATTGAAATCACCTCCTAGGATAAACCTGTTTCCAAATTGCTCCAAAAAACTCTTGTATTGAGTTGTTTTCAGTGCATACTTAGGAGGGCAATATATGGCTGATATACTGACCGGATATCGTTCCGTTTTGACGCATATAGCTACAATTTGTTTATCTAGTTCCTCAATCTTGTGTTCTTCAAAATGAAAATGTTGTCCTTTATTATGACCGCACTACCTCCTCTAGGTGTATTGTCTAGTTGTAAGGCATGATAAACTTTATTGTTTTCAATTTGGATAAAAGATTCTTTAGTAAAATGTGTCTCAGATATGAGACAGACATCATTTTTTCTGTAGATAATTATTTTAATTCATTTTGATGACTAAACAGTCTATTGACTTTCCATGGCATAATTTTGAGGGAGTTGAACATTACGGGCATTTTGAAGTAGATGTCTTAGCGCTATGTTCCAGTTTCTTAAATCTGTCATCAAATGACGACATAAAGTATTGGATTTTATTTAGCTTGTCGCTAGGTTATTATTATTTGAAAGTGCAGGCTTAGGCTGTGCCTGAGGTTGCGCTCCTTTATCTGTTTGGGCATAAGCACATGGTTAGAAACAAAACTTTTATTGGCTGTAGGTTTTTTAGCAGCTGGTGTATATTCTTTAGTTTTTTTTAAATTTCAATAGTTGAATTTCCTTGACTACTGTGCAGCCTCTGTAGTTGGCGGATTGTGGTTCACCGCAGTGAATACATTTCGGCATTGTTTCTGCAGTTTTTTTGCAGTCTTTTATCAGATGCTTGCCTGTACATTCTTTAGAGCAGATGCTTAAGAGCATCTAGAGATATGTATCTAGATTCTTTAGAGCAGTCTTTTTGTTTGCACTGTGGAATAATTTTCGAAATTTTGATCGGTTGGATGGTCTACTTTACATTCAATATCGATTTGATATTTAGATGTTTTTTTTATATTTTCATCGTTTTTAAATGAAAGCATGAACATATTTAGAAGTTTTTTTTGACCTCCAACTCAATTTGTTAACAACATCTTGTATTTTAAATCATTAGGATTTCAGGTCTGCTATAATCCTGGGGAGTTCACACGAGGAGTGTAAGTTTTTTGCCATTACTCTAATGGGTCGGTACTGCTTATTCTCATATACGAGTATGTGGGAACAGCAATTATTTTGTAGTGTTAACTTAGTGACACTTCTATATGTGTCATCATTGGAGGAGTGTATCTTAACTCTACCCTCTTTCGTCATTTTGGTGGTGAATGAATCTTTCGACAGGCTAGTTAGAAGAAGGTCGTAGAACTTCTGATAATCTCTTATATTTTCCACTATAATAGGTGGTAGTAACGGTGTCCTTTTTACCTTAATTATTCCAGTTTTAGATGTTACTTGCTGGGGTGGTCCTTGCTGGGGTCCTTGCTGGGGTGAGAGTGACAAATTAAGTTTCATTTTCTTCCTGCTTATTTGTCGTACCCACCCGGTCTGTTTCGCGAGATTCTCCTCGTCGGTTTCATATTCTATCATTTAGGGAAAATTTTCTTTATCAGCTGTTTTATTTTCAATTTTTTTCAGCTGGCCCTAAGTGTATTTCAGCTGTTCATGGAGTTCATTTATTTGACCGTTAAGGTCATTTACCAGACTTTGCAGTTTCTGCCGTGCAGCCGTTTCGTTTTGATGGATATATTCTGGGAAAGCATTATTACTTGTCAGCAATAGCTTCGCCTTACCCAATAATACAATTGTCACGATTCACATTATTGGTAAAACTAGATCATCGTGACGACCGTTCCATTTCGCAAACTTATCAACAATTTGACCAGGAAAAAGCGGCCGATTGCGATGGTAATGCGCGCTCAACGCGAATAATCAGATAAACTTAATTTCTTATATATAGTTTCCGAAGAAATAGGAAATGAAATAAAATAGCTGTATAATATATTATATTATTTTATACAGGCACGGATCATCATAATATTATAATTTTGTTGTTTTTCGAATGAATTGTTATGTTTTTTATTTCCATTTCCTTTCATTTTTAAAAGCTTTTATGTTTTTATGCTAGTTAAGCTTCATATAAAAGAAATATTCAACGGTCAACGAATGAGTTGTTATGTTTTTTTATTTCCATTTCCTTTTATTTTTAAAAGCTTTTATGTTTTTATGTTACTTAAGCTTCAGATTGCAATGTTTTTATGTTAGTTAAGCTTCATATAAAAGAAATATTCAACGGTCAACAGTATCCACACAAAATTTTGTGTACGCATTTAATGATGATATCCGGTTTTAAGTGTTACCATGACACGGTTGCTGTACTCAGAGTTGGATCCTGAATAGGGAACTCCTCAATGGTTAGCAGCACAGACATGAAATGTTGTATACGCATTTAATAATGATAACCAATTCTAAATATCACCATGACATGTCTACTGCACTCAAGGTTGGCTCCTAATGAGGGAACTCCTCAACGGTTAACAGCACAGACACGAAATGTTGTATACGCATATAATTGTGGAAGCCCGTTCTAAGTTTTACCATGACATGGCTAGTGCCCCCAGTGTTGGATTCTGAGTGACGAAGGAACCTTTCAACGATCAACAGCACCGACATGATATATTGTATATGCATTCAATAATGATAGCCGGTTCTAATGTCTGGCATAACGGATAGTGCGGCTTGGTTGGCTTCATATTAGCAATTGTGTCATTTGACGCGATGGACGTCGTGAGCATTGGTTTGCAATCCGGCTAGGAGAATGAAAGCTCCAAAATCAAACCCGGGACTGTGTTTCGTTGTAACTTTGACTGTCGTTCGTTGTAAGGATTTGAAGACCAAATATTGATAGAGCGAAAACAAGAATACAATATGTAACTTGATATTGACACAAGTAATTCTAAAAAAAATATGTATATATTCCGCAAAATAAATTTACACAGGTAAGTCTCGCGACAAGTTTTTATATAATATAAATTGTATAATGTAATAAATTGATGGGTTTGATTTAATTTAAAGTTTATTTTCTTCTTTTTAAAGAATTTAAATAAAAGCTTGTTTTTAAAATTGTTTTTTAATATTAATTTATTACTAGTTACTTTAGTTACTTTAGTTACTGTTATAATTTTTGTACCTTAACAGACCTCAAACCAATGAGGAAATAATTCTATGAATTTTCATAACATAATTATTACCTAAATAATAATAGATAAATAAACAAATTCTATTCCACAATCGCACGTTTTTTAGCCAAGAGCGGTGTATCGTATTCCTGACCATCTTTTCCTTACACATGAATTTTGTCATGAGGTGCAGCAGGTCGTATTTGTTACTTCCTAATGTCACTATCTGGTTTCCTTTCGCATTCATCGCAAAACGTCTTTCAGCTAATGCAGGGGCGCATAGTTATAGATATTGGTGAGTATTCTATAGCTGATTTAGTTTTAATTTTCTATTTTGGATTCTGATTAGGGTAAACAGCCCATAAGCTAATTCTGCAATATTACCCATGGACCAATTACGAAAGATTTGATACGCCTAGTTAAAGCATTGAACCCAATTGCCACGAGACGCATTTATGCAAAGAATCGGCGGACCTGAAACCTAATGAGTAAAAAAAGGCGACCGCCCAGAGGATAATTCACAGAATCATTTTGTGTATTAATGCTAAGCAAAAAACCGTCTCGATTGTCGTACCTGGAGCTGACTCTGTGTCGCCGATGTGCTCGTGAAAAAGCTTGCGAGAATATCCACTGGCTTTTGTTATAATGTATTTAATAAAATCTCCCCTTACGTGGTTTAGTAGATGTTGTGAGGTTACTCGACACGAAGGTGTTAGATCATATAACTACATAGACACACTAATTAACTCACCCGAATATAATAACGATATAATTTAATTAATGTCCTTGTAAATTATTTGACTATGTGTAATAATTTGGTATGTTTGTAAATAAATTTACTTATAAGAGTAATGTATCGATATAAACAGTATGTGCCGCAACGGAAGACCGTAGTAAATTGAAACGGTCGTTCCAAAAATATTTAAACGTAATGTTGGCGCTTAAATATAACGCCATTTGCTCGCAATTTTGGCAGTCATATTGCATTGCGCCTATTGGCAAAGATCTCATGACCGTAACTAATCGTGTTCAGTGAAAAATGTCATCTCAGAAATGAGCTGCTCGTCCAAGGGGCCAGCATTTTTCGAGTCGGTCCCTACCAAATCTTGGACTCCCCCAGTAGTTGACGGATCGTCGTTTATTCTCCGGGTATCCGGTTAGTGCGTCTTGAAATCAGTTCGAACATATAATAAACGCAAATATAATAATAATGAAAAACTGTAAAATATTGTAACATTAAGAAAATAATTAGAATTACCATTAAGAAAATTATTACTATTTGAAGTAACCGTGTCTCGCCGCAGTTAAAAGACAAATAAGTGTCGTGATTTTAAGTGCTACGAAATGTATCCTTCGAAGAACTATTCAATAAAATCAATTCTCAGGACATGTTTGGATTTTTGTTTTAACCGTGCTGTGCATCGAGATAAAGATAGAGTTGACAACTCTGGCGACATGTGTAGAGGGTAAAAACACCTCGGATACAAAAAAAATATATTTTCTGGTGAAGACCATGGCCTTGGTCTTGCTTGGGTTAGCAAACAGGCCCCTGATCTGGCACCAGTCTTGGATGGTCTTAAGTGCTTTATCCATGAGCTACTTAAGTGTTGATAAGAAGTTTCCTCTTACCACAATAGCCACGTCGTTAGCGTAGCCGTGGACAGAGAAGCCTTGGTTTTGTAGGTCTGTCAGGAGTTCGTCTATAACGATGCTCCATAGTAGAGGAGAGATGACTCCACCCTGCGGACAGCCCTTGGCCAGGGTTCCAGTGAGGGAAGTGTCGCCTTGATAGAAGATCAGAGTCCTATTTGATAGCGTACCCAATGTCCAATCAATGATGGCTTCCGGTATTTGTCTTGAGTAGGTACATAATCAAATTTAACAAGATTCTTAGATAAAATTTCTTTTACAAAATGAACCTTTATATCTACATGTATTGAACGTTTCGTTATTTCATGAGTTTCAATAGTTTTTAATTCACTTTATTGTCCAAGAGGATTATATATTCAATGTTATTTCCAACGAATTCTTCTGTTAGTCCTTTCAAGTACTTTAGTTCAGCAACGTATAGAGCCGAAGCGATATAATCGCCTTCTGCTGTGATTAAAGCAACGCATTGCTGCTTCTTCTATGACCAAGAAATTAAATTGTTTTTATAAAATACAGCTATTTCACTTACACATTGACGGTTATTCTTATCAGCTGCCCAGCCTGCAACTGAATATGCCATTATATTGTCCTGTAATAAATTCTTCTTATGGGAAATCTTTAGTATGTTTCACATATCGCAGTGTACATGTAACAGATTTCCATGTGCCACTTATTGGTTTATCTAGATATCTGCTAATATATTACGTCTCATAAGATATATGCGGTCTGCTAATATTTGATAAGTACAAAAAGCTTCCGATGATCTCCCTGTATGGAGCATCTATAATTTCTTCAGTTGCACTTATCTGGAAAATAGCATAATTTTGTGCTGGGAAATTCTTAAAAATTTTTGGTCTCGTTGTCTTTCCATTTCGATGAAAGTATTTCGTTTCATTCCAATATTCTACGCATTGAATTCAGTCTTCAGCGATTGTATCAGGCCGTTGACTTTCTCCGATGATCCTATAAGGAGTATGTCTTCTACAAATAGAATTAGCCATACACTTTCACAAGATACAAACAAAAATCGTATTGTGACCTGGATAAATTGTGCTTTGTAGCAAAATGCTCAAAGCAGTCATTCCAAAACAGTCATTGTGGAGCTTCTTTTACTCCATAGAGAACTATTTTTAAATGTGGAATATTATTCTTATTTCCTTCGCCTCTTTGAAGATTTTTTATGAAAATTTCTGCATTTAGAGTACCGTTAAGGAATGTGTTTAGTGCATCTAGCTGCGTGATCTTACAATCGCTCTGTAGTGCATAGGATAATGGCATTTTTTCCACGGGCGCATACATGCTTCCATTGTAATCTTCCTGGTAGCCTTGTGCCACTGAACGAGCTTTCTTCACGTCGTCTGCTTTAGTTCAAAATACCCATTTTGTATCAATAGGTTTGCTAGTTTCCAAGTTCTAAATTTATGGCCTATTACTAATATATTCCAACATTAATAGCTTTCTCATATAATTCAGGTTCTTCTCCATCAGTTACGAAAGGATATGCTGTATACAGTTCATATTCTTTCAACTTTGAGGTATCTTCTTTTCTCTGGTCGGTCTTCTTGCTTGTTGTATCTATTCTTTCCATCCAAAATGTCTTTTTCTTGAGGCACTTCTCGTCTTTTTTTGTTAAAATTTCATTCTGATATTCTTCTTCTTCTTCGATAATAACATTATTCACGGGACTGTCGTCGGACCTAACATCTCGTGCATATATTATTTGTTTGTTCTTCATATTCCATAAATGATAAACGTTTTCGCCGATCCAACCGTTCTGGTTTCTATCGCTCGTTCATCAAACTTTTTAGATTTAGGCAGGACATGTGCCCAAGCTTTGCAACCAAAAATTCTAAGCCTTTACGGTTCACTTTTGCAAACCAAATCACAGAATTTTTTTATATAGTGCATTTGTCGATGAACGATTTCATTGATAAGCTGCACATTTTACCGCTTCACCCCCATACTTCTCTCGGTAAATCGGTCTTTGCAAACTTTGTTCTAGCTTTATCAAGGATGGGCCTGTCCAAATTATTCGTTTTAGTTTTTTTATAGAACGGACACTTCTACATCTTATTACATAATATATACGAAGGCAAAGAGGGATTTAGATGGCAAGATTAATTATTTATTGATACTTAGTACTGCAGAAATTTTTTAAATTGCATGTTTGATTCTGTCATATTCTAGGTGTATGCAAAGGCCTATCTTTATTTTTCCAACTCATTCCGGCACGGGCGGCTCATCTAGGGCGACCCTTCTATAAATATCTTTGATTATGCCTTCCGACACTTTTATTGCATCTTTCTACTGACGCAATGACCGCGGATTATTTTAAAATATTGATAGCATAAATAAAACCCCAACCACCAATTGCATATATGAACAAACTACAAACGTCAAACATACACTATGTGAATTATATTCATAGTTCAATGTAAATGGCCTAATTTTATGAGTTAATAAGAACAGTTGGGAGGTGCCAACGCAACGGGCGAACCCGCCATCCATGAAATTATTACGATATGGATCTCGTTTCTCCCGTGGGATTAGACGCAAAGACTTTTGGACATATACAATCCACAGTCAAGCTACGCCAACAACCCGTAATAGTCCAACGCCTTACCGCTGGGAAGTGCCACCCTGTGGGGTATCCTCACAACCTTACTGCCAAATTTGAACGGATTCCTCCATCCTCCAGTCTGGTTACTGGTTCGAGGTCACTTGCGCAGCCTCTACCTGATGTTAGCGGTAATTCGTCACTCGAATTGATCGTAGATCCGAGGCGCCCTTTGCCCGTCATTGCCACAAGGCATCGGGTGGCGAATGATACGAGTACGTGACATCAGGTCAACATCTACCCCTGCTGTCGAAGGAGACGTATATTTCCAGACTACCACCCAATTCCGCCCGAGGTTTTACCCCCGAATCTGAACCTCCGATCCCAACTATCCACCACCTGTTACAGCCGCAAGCAGTGTTCACGGTGGCCTTTCCAGGTTAGTCCCTCTTCCAGGAGGCTACTGGATGAGAGCTGCGCCATGAGTTGGGCCGGCCCAGAAAACAGTCAAAGGGGACATCAGGCCCAAGATGCACGGCACCATAGGTAACCAGTTACTAAGAACATTAGAGAGTATTAAAGCTACTGGCGAACCCGCCACCCCGGGATGTTTCAACGAACTTTATCTTTATATCACCCCCGAGATGAATGCATAGACTTTGTGGACGAAACAATCCACTTCTTCAATTTCGCCACGGCTCGTAGGAGTCCAATATCTTACTGCGAGGCACTGGGAATTTTTAAGCCCAGTGAGGCCTTCGCGCCTTCATTCCCAGATTGTTCAGATTTCTCCGATCTGGTTACAGGTTCGAGGTTACTTGCACGGCTTCAAACGTTAAAAGCGTTAATTCGTACGGAATTTGTCGCGGATCCGAGGCGTCCTCTCCTCGATGAACATCACCCGAGATTGAGTGGCCAACGGATCGTTTGTAAGGATATACATTTAAGGTAAATATCTACTTCCGCTCTGTAGAAATCATACGTAATCAGACCCACACGGCTAATCGTTGATTCGTTGATTAAGGGTCTAATTAGGTCGCATTGCGCTTCCAACGCCCCTCCGGGCCTCAGTTAGTGACAACACGGCCGGTAAGCTAGCCCCGTGCATAAGCAGTCCAGTTTCGCCCGAGTTTCCGTCCCCAGATCCACCACACAGCGGGTTCAACAGGTTGGTCCTCTTCGAGGAGTCCCTCTGCCCCACGAGCTGAGCCGGCCAAATTGACATAACGGACATCATAGCTACACGGAACCATTAGGGACCGAATACCGAGAGGAACCCCACTAAG
>JAOPUG010154341.1:0-12358 GCA_027564375.1 Micropterix facetella | reverse complement strand
GCCGTGGAGGAGCTGGCGCAGGCAGCCGACGCGCTGCTAGCGCCCGTGCGGTTGGGCGTGGTACGCCCCGCTGCGCCCTTCGCGCTGGCTGCCACCTACGCCGACGCGCTGCAGGGCAGCGACGACCTGTTCGCCGTGGAGCCGCTGGCGAGCGCCACGCCCGCGCTGCTCGTGGTGCCCGAGCGGGAGCCTCGCGCGCCCCGCGAACGCCCTGGGTGAGTCCGCCCCTCTTCCGAACATTTCAGTCTATATGAGATTATTCTATGTGAAAAAACTGCACATCTACGACTTGACTTTAGATTTTGGTGACCCGGCCCGAGAGGACAAATCGAGGGTGCGATGCACAATTTAGATCAAATTGTCACAAATCGACAGAACTTAACTACAATTCGAAAATAGGATAAATATACAACCGATTCCTTCAAATATAAGAAAACGATCCCTTCGTTAACTATGTGATAATCTGTTCAGCCAGGATCGCAGAGGCCAACTCAAAAAAAGAACAAAAAACACTTAATCTAGATACTCGAGAGCAAACAAAAGAAATGCATAACCACCAACGACTACTCCAAAAATACTTCCAAAAACTCCTAATACTTTATATAAATCCTAAGGGCATAGTAACAAACCACTCCTTGCGGATTAAATACTCCTATGACAATTAATAATATTAGACATTAACAAACTGTTTACCTGCTAAGGAGACTTAAGTAGATGTCATTACTGCCTCACAAATCTATCTTTCGTACATCCCTAACATAACAAATTCTAACGACAGTAATTCTAGACAAATTACTAGTGAGACTTAAAGGAAACAAAACGATTACAGCTATTGATACTGCTTGGTACAATGCCTTTGATGACAGGGCTCAAATGAGTCAAACTCATAACGTACAATTTTCAACGGAATGTTGACGAGAACAACTACTATCTTCTACTACTCTATCAATAAATATTTAGTCTTTTGTGTACAGAGAACTTATGTTCTTACCCTCGGCATTCTGACTGAATGAGATTTTACATTTTTCGTACTTTGGGGAGAACTTAAAATAAAATAATTTCAAACATTACTTAAATAATGTCTTTTGGTACACCATATCGCCCAATTCAAATTCTGCAAGACTGTGTTTACTGTCATAATAAACTTTATTATAATTTTGTGACAACTAATGTCTGACACACTGTATGAATAATCTTAGATAATGTGCTTAAATCCTGAACGTAATACTGCCAAAAATAACCTGGCTTAGGGACTAGGTGTATAAAAACCCATTTGTAAAATTAATTTTACTCATGGGCGCTGCGAAATGATGGACCACAAAAATCATTACAGGTTGTCAAAGTCACAGTACAGTATTTGTTTCGATGGACCCAATATGCATTTTTTATTTCGTCTTATGGGAACCTTATTCAGCTTCACGGAAATGTAAATTAAAGAAACATTTTCTATTCAAAGATTTATTTTACGTATTTATTCATATTTGGGGTAAAAACAGAAGCTTTTATAAATGTTAGTAGCTGTATTAGGTACGAGAATCATCATATCAACATAAAAATTCGATAATATATTTATCGAAATGTTATCATCCGTAACTGTTTTTGAATGGGTGTAAAAGACTAACCCCTTCTCCTTGCAGTGAGGTGGAGGCAGTGGAGGCCGAGCCGGCCGAGGCGGAGGTGGAGGAGGCACCGGCTGAGGCACCGCGGCCCCCGCAGCCCCAGGGCGGCCCCCGCGACCACGAGGGCGCTGACCGCAGGTACGCCACATCCATTCCTTTAATACAGAGACCCACGTCTTCACACAGATAAAACGGGGCTTCGAGCGCCGCATCCTCCTCCAGAATCCAATCAGAAGCTTCCTCGACAATCGATAAAGGTTTTAAGCTGTCCATCACCGACCGTATTGAGGATTTGGAAGGTACCGTCCAAACCCCGCCGACACGAGCCCCCGAGTAGCGATTATCTCACAAAGGACAGCGAGAACTGTGCTATGACAGTAGGGATTGAGGATTTGGAAGATACCGTCCAAACCCCGCCGACACGAGCCACCGAGAAGCGATTATCTCACAAAGGACAGCGAGAACTGTGCTATGACAGTAGGGGTGTACCGACCTCGATCTGAGGCCGACTCGCAACCACCTAAAATATGAGTATTGCGGTAAACTTGAACTATCCTTTGAATAAATTCACCGAGGGAGGTCGCCGGAATCTGGAGGTATATACGGAGAAGCATTTAAATCAAATTTCAGCATCTCTGGAGTCCAATTATATAACATTATCTTCCGTTGCATCGGAAAGGGAATCCAAATGTCACAAACTGTCATCCGGTCGTTCTGACATTGCGACGGCACAAGGTGTACTGTCGTTGTTATAATCTCCTCGCAAGAGCGTTTTCTTCAGGTCCACATCGCTTACGGTTGTAGTACCATACTCCAGTCCGGCGCTCTTGTCTGGATCCAGCGAGACTTTTTTTGTGGAAGTCTGTGCGAGCTTGTATATCATTTCATTCAATACCTGGCACTATTGAATGAAATGAAATTTGCTGCATGATTTGGTACTGCTCGATCTTTAAAATTGGACAAAATCAAGGTTTTGGTTATTCTGAAGTTAGCATAGAGCGGAGAGGGCAGTTTTATAGCTAACCGAAAGGTATGTTTATACCTAAAGAGAGTGGAGGGGTCGGTCGATTTGGCTAGAGAAAGCCAGACTTTCAAACTAACTGTCGCTAGCGTATGCAATGCAGACAGAACAAATGGGAGGTGTCAATGCAATGGTCAAACCCGTTACTCCAGAAAGTTATAACGATATTCATCGTTCTTTCTTCCGTGGGATGAGGCGCAAAGACTTACGGATGAAACAATCCACAAATCTAACTACCTTTCATAGCCCATAAAAGTCCAATGCTTTACAGTCAGGCACTGGGAATTGCCATCCAGTTCGGCCGGTACTCACTCCCTTACTTCTAGATTTGGATGTATTTCTCCATCCTCCCATTTGGTTAAGGGTTCAAGGCTTGCACGGCCTCTACTTGATGCGGGCGGTAATTCATAATTTGAATTTATTACAGATCCGAGGCGCTCATTGGCCGACAAGCTTATTCGGGATCGGGTGGCCATTGGATCGACAAGAAAATGGGTTACCGCTTTAAAACGGACTATCAAATTACGCTTTAAAACGCTTTATCACCAAAAGCCCCAAGCAGTTTTTTCTACTATTACAGAAAGTAGAGCTGTTCTGTGACTGGTTATATAAGGGTGAAGCCATCAAAATGTTTTTGCCTTGGACTCGCCCGTATAGACACAAAATTCACCACTTATGACCCCCAACTTGGTTTATAAGGGCTCCAATTTTGATCCAAATAAACATTTTAAATTCTTCAGTACGAAAAATCACCTATAAGGGTAAGAACCTCTCTGCCGATCATGTAACAGTATTTCAGTAGTTCCCTGACAAAAATAATGCCTTGTTAATTTCTGGCCCTAGAAAGTCTTGGATATATGACAACTACCTAACTTCTCACTTGTCATGGCCCTTTATAATTTATGATTTCACCTCAACTGTCCCATCTAGATGCGCTGGTGACAGCTAGTTTAAAATCTTGATTGTCCTTAGCCAAACCGGCCGGCCCGCCCAAACACTACTTCAGGTCCTTCACCTTCAACACCACTTTGGGCTAGCTCTAAAACTGCCCCCTCTGCTTTCTTTCTGCCAACTCCAGAATAACCAAAACTGCGATTCTGTCCAATTCAGATCCGGCAATAACGAAGCATGCAGCAAGTGGCCGTAGTGAACCAATGATGGCCTTCAATGCCACAATGACTGTACAACAGTTGGGGATGTTTGCATTCCCCCTCCAATGCACTGGAAGATAATATTGTACGACTGGACGCCAGAGATGCTGAAATTTTATCTAATGCCTTTCAGCATACACTTCCAGACTCCAGTAACCTCGCTCAATGGAGCTATTCAGAGGATAGTTCATGTCCAATTTGTAGCAATACCCCTTGCACAGCTAGACACATTTTGCTGGCTACAAGGCGGCTTTAGATAAAGGCCGGTTTACTTTCCACCATGACAAAGTCTTCGCTGTTATTCGCGATGTAATTAGACTCTCGGTAGCTCGTGCCAACTATGGTCTTGCAGTACCCTCTAAACCACCAATACAGTTTGTGCAGGATGGTTCTAAAAGCAAAAAACATTCCACTACAAAAACTTTCTCAATAATAGAGAAAGCTTCATATTGGATTCAGGAGGTCGATTCCGTCTCTAAACAATATCATTTCCCTGAAAGTCTCAGATGCACAGCCCTCCGTCCAAATATAACTCTTTACTCCCTATCTCGGAAGATGGTCCTTATTGTAGAATTAACCGTTCCATGGGAATCAAATATCCCAAAAGACCATGAGTACAAATTATATAAATACCATGAGCTTGCAAATTCCGTCACCCGGCTCCACTGTTCACCTTCATGCGGTGGAAGTTGGCGCTCGTGGCCTCCCAGCCAAATCTCCATTTCACCTATTTAAGGATCTTGGTATCTCCAGGAAAATAATTAACTTCTTTCTAGAAAAATATCTAAAACCCCGATTTCCGCATCTCAAATTCTATGGCTTCAAAGGGGGAGTGAATGTGTGATAAGGTGTATGCTCACATATGGCAAAACAGCTGTCCTAAACTTACCACAGCCGGTCGTTAGTCCAGAGTCCACCGCTCCCCCCCTAGAAGTGTAACAATAGTATTATGATGGACCCGACCCTGGTCGGTGAATTCCATGGCAGCTCCGTTTGTACTTACTACATACTATATTTTAATGTGATAGCAGTTTTCTTTACATCAGCATGAAGGGCTTTATCTTCAGGTGTTAGATATATACAGGAGATACATTGAACAGGGGTGGACCAAGATGCGGGCCCTGAGGTACGCCCTATGGAATCACAGCAAAATCAGACTTGTGTCCACTCATTACGACTGCTTGACAGCGATTGTGAACCTGATTTTTAGTGTACATAACTAGTGATGTTTGCCATAGGTATGTCCTGAAAATCAGGGATTTTCTGGGTTCCGTATCGTAGTACAAATGGAGCCCAATGATGAATATTTCTGAACAGATAGAAAGAAATTCTTCATTGCATATTTTAAAAACAAAACATACAACTATCGGACTTATTGCTTAAAGTACAATCACTTACAGCCATATTTCATCGAATTGAAAGAATTTAGGTGACTATACATAAAATATACAAAAACCATAATAGATAAATAATGAACAAAAATTAAATGGCATTTTTTAAAATAATTTGGATTTTGAGAATATCTGCAAGGAGAGAGGGATGCGATGAGACGAAGTATAACTAGGAATTTCGGGACATGAAATGCTTTTTCAGAGATGCTTGAAAAGTAAAAACCGTTGATGCATTTCTGCTATTGGATGTGCACTTCTGGGAGTATTAATAGTTCCGGCCTATTGGAGAATACATCCGCCTAGTCTATCGGAAGGAGGAATAAATGCTTACCAGTTTTAGAAGGAATACTCTATCCAATGAGCGGATAGACTCGCACGACAGGGATAGGCCAATTCTCCAATTGTGCCAGAGCCGATAATACTATTGACAGAGGGATACACAAGGACCGCACTGCAAGACAGAACCAGATATTGGGTTAAAGAAAGGGAAGAGGAACAAATCTAAGGTTAGCAAGGTAGGGAACCACTCTTAAGCCAAGTCCACACTATGCCCCTTCATCTTTCTATTCAATTCTCCTTTGGTGTATTCAATAATTGCATGCGTCATTCAATTTTTGACGCCAATGGAGTCATTGAGTTTCGGTCTCGGTCAGCTTGTTACCATGCACGTTGAGAACATTCTACTTGATGGAATATGTGCGGCTTACTTGGTTATAAGAAATTCCAAAAAAAAAAAAACCATTCCCAAAGTTGTGTGTAAGAACAAGGCCATTTTAGTAATCAAAGTAATATGTTTATGCGTGAACTACATGAAGATAAAGATAATTTTTTTTAAAACTTTAAGCGAATACTTTTTAATTTTTTTTAACTCTAACGCTGTCCATATTATATTTAGTAGTTAAAACTTGCAAACTATCGTTTCTCTTTATTTTATTTGTGTAGTCTATTATTATTTTGTTCCCAAAACAATGGAAAACTTCTGTACTCTTCGATATACTTTATTTTTCATCCGTCATCTTGTTGGTTGAACCACAGCGCAGCGTTGAATCGCAGCGCACGCTACGCTTTCAACTGACATAGCGCTTGTATCAAGGTCATGTATCACGTGTGCTGTTGATTGCGCTATGACATGCGTTGATGAATGAAAAAAGGCACAGTGTGGACATAGTTTAAGACTAACTAGATACTGCTTGAGACTTTCCAGGAACAGCTTATGGAAAACGGTAGGACTGCTAACAGGGCACTGCCAGGTCAACAAACACCTTTACACTCTTAGGATAGTGAATGGGGTGTCAGCAGAGAAAGTGATGTGCTTGTGTCCAGCATTGGCTATTAGAAAAGAAGTAATGGGCGCATATGAGGTAGCTAAGGCCAATGTGAGTGGCTTTCGACCGTCGTAGGCTCTGCAACTATTCTCGCAGCTAGATGGTGGCAGGATCTCTAGATTGGAAGTACTGATCGTTATAGTCGTAAGCTACAATGGTCCTAAACGAAGGACTAAGTGCGGGTGGTCAGACCACTGCCCCCCGTGTATCATCATCGTCATAGACTGGTTACTGCTCGAGGTCACTTGTGCGAACTCCTTCATAATTTGATCAATTACAACCCGTAGCGCCCTTTGCCTGCAGTAGTAATTTTACAGGGTCCGGTGGCATTAAGTAAGCACCTACCCCACTGTCTTAGCAAACTATGTTTTCAGATTACTCCAGTATTCCGCCAAACACAAAACTGCTTTGCAGAGTGCAATGTCCAGGGTGTGCCCGAGGGAATCCTTTCATTCAATTTACCTTCTACGAGAAGGCTTCCGGATGAGAACAAATCATGAGTAGGACCAGCCACTAAACAAGCTGGCTTTGCGGCCAAAGTTGCATGTAACCATTCAGCCTCTAATATAATATTAATTATTTTAAGAAAATATTTATAGGAAATCGGCACTTTTTTAGTGTTAACAGTATTGTAGCTGGAAAATGTTCCCGTCATTTAGCAACGTCCTCAAACCGCCACGTTTTCCTTCTTCTCTCTCAGGTACATTATAGTAATTTATCCATGTTCTCTCTCACTCCTCACACATTGAGCTTTGTATGTTCGCTCCGGATGGCTGCGCGTAGTTCACTTCACTGTTTAGGAAGCGCCATCTATACAAAGCTTTACGTACTGACGCACACACATATCCCAATAGATATATTAGACAATAAACTCAGCACATCTCTAACAAAAGTAGCAGAAGAAATAATGGAAAAAATGAAAGCGTGCGAATTTATGATTCTGATATTAAACTATTTATTTCTAAAATTTAATTGATATATAAATTCAGTTTTTTGGAAATATACGCCTTAACACCTGATCTACAAGGCGCATTCTTTCCAAATCCCTTCCATATTCCTCGAAATAGTCAGGAGGATGTATTTGGTTAGCCTCCTTTCGTCGATGATATATCACAGCTCCGATGGCTAAAACTACATTTGCTCCAGTTAATATCATCCACTGCGGTCGCGTTAACCCCAAATATTTGGGCCAAGTCATTATTTAATCGAAAATTAAACCAAAAATATCAAAAAAGCAACGAACAGCGAGATAACCTCAAATCCATTTACCGCATAAACATAAGAATATTGAACAGACATTTGACATTTGAAAGAAACATTTCGGCCAATAGCAGGGCGTAAATATTAGGCCGGTGCACTCCGTCCGCTCCCCAACTTGTTGTTTACTTCATACAGAAGTGCGTTCCCTTTGAAGAATTCGAGATCGATTTAGCGCCACCCGATGTTTTTTCATGAAGGTCATGCAGTGACCAGAGATGCTAAAAAGAATCGGCGGCTGTCAAACCAAACCGCAAATATCAAAATAAACGTAAGCAGTTTTTACAGGATTATGAAATTGTGAGTTTTCGGGAGCTGTATGATTGTGGCAAGTAATCAGTAGGTATTGAGAAAAAATGGCATATCGTTCAACAAGAATTACCACCCTAGCCAAAATTGTTAGAATTTTCTGTTAGAAATGTTCTGAAGCCCGCGGTCCATCCGATCATTGTGATTAAATAACACTATTTATTTAATCAATGATCAGATGAACCACTCTGCACATTATAATAGCCTTAACCCTCCGTCGGGCGCAACCGGCCTGGGAGGCACAGCTCGGATTTTTTTCGTTCCCCTCCTAGCAAGGGTATGAGTATGTATGTACTTCCTAGTAGTCTCTTTTCTTTATCTGACGTTTGGTGTCCTCCTACTTAGTTGCCTCGCGTGCTTCGTGGAGTTCAGTCATCGCCATATTGATCTCAGAGGCACATTGCGCCTGAATTCATCACACATATAACAATTATTGGTAATTTCTGATTTTTTTCTTCACAAATGGTTATTATATTCATTTTATGATTGTATCATGCAATGTTTATCGATATTTGGTTCGGAAATATATTGATTATTCAGCCTAAACCGAAGGAGTATGAAGAGATGGCAGTTGCAATCCCCATCAGGCTCCAAACGCGGCTGCAAAGGTTTCATTCCATCGACGATGATCGAGAATATTCACCCTCTCCTACCTCCAAAAGACGTAAGTGCTCAGCTTGCACCTAGGAAACAGGTTTTAATATGATGACAAATCATGTAGGTATGAAAAAAATGTCACACCGCATCTGCCTACGTCATGCAAATATGGTCTGCGAAACGTGCTGTACCTACTGAGTTCCAATGCTCCTCTTCTGCTGAACTTCAGCTGACTGACTCGAATCTTGTCTTCTAAACCGTACATTACGATTTCACATTTTTTTTTACCAAACTTTCAAGATCATTTAATTTTTATACCCCAACAATTTAAGTCAATTTGATGTGGATTGGTAATTTCGATACATTTTCTTTTTGAGTTTTCTGAAATATAAAAATGCTTTTGTTTGCTTTTTTTCATTTAAACATCCCGACGAAGGTCAGTGACTAATCTTAGCATAATAAAATTAAAATAAATGGGTGTTAATTAGAATTCTTTTAACTGCGCCCGAAATCGCCGCTCAAATATTGCGCCCGACGCAGGGTTAAACATCCATGATAGTGAAAATTGAGCATTCTACAGGATGGGCTAGAAAGGAATGCAATTATTGTTCTCTCACTTTAACAACCGATAGTGGGACGGGTTGTGAGGCTTGCCGCGGCGGTTCCCACACTTTTAGAAATTTAGTTATGATGGCGACTTTTACTGGAGTACAACGTACATTTTGCGTGGAGTAATTTTTCCGATACAATAATTCTTACGTTACCCTGGGCCGACTTTTTCCAATAAAATATGATTTACACGACCTAAATTAATGACCTTTAGTAAATTTGATCAAACTATGGGTAAAAAAGTTCAAGAGAGGAAGGATCAACAGTGAATCAATAACCAAGAGGGCGAACAAGGGTATGAACTGAACATGACAACGTGAGGTTGTCAACAAGACTCAACTGAATGTGATCACGTAGCTACACCTCGTAGTACTTTGCATCGAATAAAACGGGATTTAAGGGTTCAACCGAATAAAATACAGATATTGCAAGATTTGAACGATACGAATGAACGAACTAAAAGAAAAAAATACTAATCTGATGATTGATCGTTTTGATAATTTCGACAACATCTCGTTTCTAAAATCTAGGATGCAGACTGGAAGAATGCCAACAACCGCGATGGATGCTATCTTGATGACGTAATTTTTAAAAACTGATTTCCACGATGTTTTTAATGAGAATAAACTTTAACTGCTTGATTTACTTAATGCTTTTTATTTTTATTTAAATAACAATAATGCATTCCTATCTGGACCAGTCTGTACTACCCAAGTAAGTTGTAAAGAACCATAAAGATTTTCAAACACACAGAGTTGCATTATTCGAAGAACTTACTCTGTGTTCAATAACGTTGAGCTTCAATAAGCTTAAAATTCAATACAGCTCTGCTATGATACCTGTATCAACGCTCAGTGTAAAAAGCAAAGTGCCACCTAAATCTCTAACTTGTGTTTAATAAGAACGGCTATAATATGTTCCTCATTATATTAGCCAAATTTTGAATAATACATAGCTAACGTACAAACTTCCAAAAATAAATGCTATAAATTGCGTTATTGCTAATCAGTTTCAATAGATCTGGAACTAAATGAAATATTTTTAGAAATCATCTCCAATTATATAAATTAAGGCAGAAGTTATATCATGATGAACTGAAAGTCGCAATAACCCGACAAACACAATTAAATTCCTGTGGACAATTTAATTACGGCTGCATTTGCAGTATTAAGACTAATGGAATTGAGAGAATGGAATGAATAACCTAATTTTAATCAATTCAAATGTGTACCGGATGAAACAGAATCAGTTAAATCACAATGTTTAATATCACCTAAACTAAACTATGACCTAAATAAACTAACACTTAATGAGGCCTATTCTCTAGGCACGCACGTCTGCTTTTTCGCGTATGATACGCGAAAAAGCAGACATACGCGTATTTTCTCGTATTTTCTTTTTCTTGTATTGGTATTATGACACGTATGTGAAACGTCTCCGTTCGGCAGCTGTGGTGTTCGTGGCAATGGTTTCGAGGAATTCGAAGTTAAATTCATTTTTTAACAGCACAGCCGTGTACAGGTAGTCATATGCGTATAAGCAGACGTACGCGTATAAGCAGGCGTGGTTGAAGAATTATCCCCAATATATGGTCGATAAGTATCCCGTAGCTAAGAACAATAAACGGAGGATGCTTAAAGAAAGTCCAATCTCCGTTTGTCAGATTTGTAACGTCGATCGTCAAGAATATTATCATTCATTTGTGGGTTACAATCCCCACATATTCTTGGGATTACGTGAAATTCCTTGTTGCTTCAATTTGATTGCTAGAATGTAAGAAATCCAAAATGATCATCGACATAGGATACTGTCCTATCGAAAGTCCAATCCGATAGGTAACGATCTATCTCGTCTCGTAGCACTACCCGAGTGGTTAAACGATTTTCGCTACCACGCATTCACGTCAACTTTCGGCCATTGACCGGGAGCTTTTCCGTGATCGAGTATTAGGGGCCGAGAAAAACTCATTTTTTCCCGGGAAAGAAACTGAAGTACCAACGTAGTAAAACTCCTCCCATCAAGTGGATTGATCAATTGACTTGCCGGTAATGAAGTTGTCACTTCGCCTTAATAAAGAATCCGGAAAAAACTAACCAATACAGCAACTATAGAATACAACGCGAAATTTAGGCAGCTTTGTTGAGTGCTTAAATATTCGTTCTGCACTCAAACATAAGGGAACAAATCAACGATGGCCAGAAAGAGTCATATGACACTCAGTTTCGAGGCTTCTCGTAGTCGCATATACATAGAGTGTTTGTCTCATTAAGGAAAGGTACAATACGAAAAATGTACAATGTAATCGCAGGTAAATTGATTCACTGAATGAGATGATGTTTGAATGTAATAACTGTTTTCATACACAAACTAATATATGAAAATCTTTTTTACACTTTCTCTTATGCGTTCTACTCCTACTGAAATATCTTCACTGCTTAGGCTGTATGATAAGTAACCTTGTTTAACCCTCCGATGAGCGTATGGGTCTAGCCTGACCAAAACGGTTTTAAAATGTGTTTAATTTTTTTTCTTGATATTTCTGAGCCGTGCCAGTTTATGACTTCTTTAACTATGCCAAGGCGAACACACCCATGCACACATGTATCTGAGCACACCCAACAAATTTCGTATGACTGTCGAATGAAATTTGTTACGGGTAGATTTAAAAACCATTGTATCTTTCATATCCTGAGATATACGTATTTTTAGGTCAGTCAACTGATATGGGCAAACCCGTCCACCTCGGAGCGTTTTAACGATATCGATCGTCGATATCACCCCGAGGCGAAACGCAGAGACTTTGGACGTGATACAAATCTACATACCAAGCACCACCTAAGCCCGTAAGAGTCCAATACCTAACCGAGAGCCCCTGGGAATTTTCATGCTCAGTGGGGATCATTGCGCCCTTACTACTGATGCGGATCAGATTAGTTCGATCCCCCGTCTGGCCATAGATCCGAGGTCGCTGGCGCTGGTCGTCTGGCGCTGAATGGGATGTGGCGGATACGGGGCGGCCTTTGCTCGGCAACTCTCACCCGAGAT
Organism: Micropterix facetella; assembly: GCA_027564375.1. Lineage (NCBI taxonomy): Eukaryota > Metazoa > Arthropoda > Insecta > Lepidoptera > Micropterigidae > Micropterix > Micropterix facetella. Next base: position 34 of record JAOPUG010154341.1, on the reverse strand, counting down.
CGGATGGCCCACACTATCATATCTATGGATAAGC
>JAOPUG010153765.1:0-12374 GCA_027564375.1 Micropterix facetella | reverse complement strand
TCCCAAATACCTGCGAGGTTCTAGTATATATATATTTCGCTCGGCAAGGCACTTTGAACGTTCGACGCTAGATTTCCTTGCGCGGGCCCGTGAGGTTTTGCATAGTTCACAGTTCACACCTATGTGTGAACTGTGAACTATTCAAAACTATGCAGTTCATACCAACTTAGACTTGCAACACTATTTGTAGTCTCAGAGGAAGTCTCTCCAATTTGACGTATTTTAGCTGCCCTAGACTGAGATGTCTATTTAGAAAGTAGTTCTTGGAATATATATATATTATTATCGCATAAAAATTAAAGATAGGAAAAATTTATTCACTAAGTTTTTGTATTTCAATTGACAGTCAAAAATTCCCTTTTTTAAATTTGGCAATGAAAGTGCGGCGCCGCTTAGCAGCCTCCCTCGATAGGCAACGTTTTACCATGAGCTTTGCTCGCAGCGTAATTCGGACCGCCACTGCTAGATGGCGCTGTTTATTAATTATTAGTAATAATCGAACTTAAAACAGACTAAAAGTATACTGTATTGTATTGTTTCCAGAAACAAATTTGTTTGCAAAATTTCAGCGTGATCGAATATCGAGAAAACAGTTTAAAATCGATTGCAAGATTTGTACCGAACATACACACAGACGTACAAGAAAGCGACCTAATAAAAACGTAATAAAATAGAACTTAGTTCTAAAAAGAACTTTTTAAATTGAAACAAATTTAAATCTGCAAGTGTTTAAATGAATCGTATTATCTAAAATAATTATTTAGTGAATGTCCGCTGTGCAGGAGCCGACTGTGCCGGTGAGCCGCGCGGGTGATATTCTCATTGAACCAAAAACCCTACCCACTCTTCCTCAATACCATTATCTACGCACCACGCGCTCCTTAGGCGAGGAAGCTTATGAAATGTTTTTATTTTTTAATATCTTCTAAACTGTGTGACTAAATAACATGCTGTATTGGGCAAATTTTATCTTTTTGAAATATCCCAGATTATAAAATGATAATAAGTCCACTTAAATATCATCGTATAATTTTTCAATTTATTTTTAAAATAAAAACATTATTGTGGCTTCAATATAAACGATAGGTGTGTCGCGTCACTAACTTATTTTTAGATCTACTTATGACTAATATTTCTGTAGTACATTATTTTTACATATATCCGACGGTTTGGTCAGCCACGCTGATAAACAGCTAAGCAGCGCTTTTTCTTACAACTTGATTTACAAATATTGAGATTTTGAACTGAAACTTATATTTATAAAATAAAATATAGCCTATATTAATTACTCAGGGATAGTGTGCTATCTAATAATATGGTTTTTAGAATCCGTTTAGTAGTTGCAGAGATTACTCCCTACATACAAAAACAAACATAATTTACCTCTTTGTATAGATATATAAATCCAAGTTGGAGCTCATGAGCAAAATCTTACTTTGTAAAATCTCAGCAACACAATCGCAATTCCGAATTGAAATTCTCTACCATTTCCCGGGTCATAGGAACGTATCGTCGCCGTTACTCGATATCATTAGAGATTCGCCCCGCCTGGCATGTGTTTTTCAGGAGCTGAAATATTTGACTTTCATAGTCAATATTAGGGTGAGCCGAGCGACCGGAAACGATCCCGTTTAAGCCGCTTCAGCGTTATCCCGGATTTTCATTGTCTGTTGGTGCAGTAGGTGAATTCGATAAACTGTCCGTTGGTTTTTTTAATTGGGCTTTATTTAAGCAAGGGTTCATCCCTTAAAACGCGCACAACTTATCCCCCCCCCCCCCCCACCACCACATTTTCCCACTTTCTCAAATTTTATTATTTCACTCAATTTTATTTTATGTTATTCGTTTGTCAAACAAAAATTGATATTACATACAATTTTATGAATTTATATGAGGGGAACTAGGTGTTATATGAGATTTACCTTGCAAAAGGCTGGGTAGTTTCGATTTTTGGCAAGGATATAAAGTGTGGGCTCATGAATAATGTATTGAGTTTTCGACCTTCCCGCACCGCTGCTTGTGCCGCCATCTTGAAAAATAGTCAGTTTGCAACCAAAGTCAGTTTTGCAAAATATCTCTCTTTCAGTGTACTATAGAATAAAATGGTGTTAGTAAATATTATTGAGAGAAAAATCTGCACGTTTATTTTTTTATCTGCTTTTTGATACATGAATGGTTTCCGACACATTGATCGATGAGCCTGAATCGTGTGTTCACTGCCCACGGTGTAACTCGTAAACTATTCATCTAGCCATAGTCATTATCGAGCTTTTAAATGGCCTGCGCTCCCTTGGGTGGAGACGACTAAGTCATCGCGTTTTACGAAGTCTTCTCAACTTGTCGGTCCCAACATATTGTGTTACCACTAGGCGATTTTTGACCGAGGGCAAGTTTACTTCTAACAATACATTACGTTTTGACGCTGTGCTATTAAGGGATTACCTCACATAACGATGCAGGACTACCCTACTTAACGGAGTAGATATTTTAAGTTTTGTGGTGAAATCAGCCCAATAGCAGCCAAAGGGTTGCCTTATTGGAATAGGAGTAGTATTGCGTGACTCTTCTGACTTGTTAAACAAAGCGGGACGTCACAGGTACGGAGATTGACGGGCGATTCCAATGACGATGCGCAAAAATGGTCCAATTACATAATCACTTTAGGAACAAAAACATCCGCATTGAAATACTACTCTGATACGTTTGACCATGATCGGACAACCCCCAATATCATTATCATGAAATGAATTTATTTCTCAAAAAAATAATATATGATATAAGCCCCGCAGAGCCATATGGTTCTACACTAAAAGTAGCGTACGGTCCCGCAAAGCCATATATGGTTCCACGATTTGAGCCAAGTGTTAACTAATATTCTTGTTGCTATTTCGCTTTACAGCATTTGATTTTTTGGTATGTGCGAAGAGAGTAGAAAATTCCCGTTTGGATAATACCTGCCGCCACAAAATGTCACTTAATGGCTAAAAGCATACTATGGTTTGACAGTCGGAAATTTTCGGATACTTCAGGCTAGATTTTCAACATCAAATATCTATGTATTTTTGTATGGCAATAATTGAAATGAAGTATTAGGCTATGTAAGGCATATAATCATTATTATAAAAGTATTTAAAATATCTTGCATAGACTTATATATTTGGCGAGGAACACCGAAATGTTCGAACGAGGGTTTTTTTCTGTATCTCAACTTTGATTGAAAATGCAGAATAATCCATATTCTTTTAGAAAACGAGGTTCCAATTCTCTAATTGTAAATTTCATTAGGAATATAAAACGGTTGTTATTTTTATGATCGATAAATTAGTTTCTTAATAATCTTCTTTTTTCTCAGCTACCGCCGAGAACTATAGTTTTCATTTTTCTTCTTCCCGGCCCCAAGGTCAGTAAACAAATATTTCGTCCGGGGATTGATTGCATTCGAGAATTCCAAATTTAGTCATTATTTATCTGCACAGTAGTTGTCACATTGTAATTGTAATCCCATTGTAGTTGTACTACAAAATGCCCTTAGGTGGAGTTTTTATAAATAATTCCCCTAGATGCGTCTAGGTGGTGTTTTTGAGCCAACTGAGATTCAATTGAATAATCAAAATTAGTAAAATATTGCCATTATCTTAGTTAGACTAACAACCAAAGTCCCCCGTGTGCCCTATATCACTGTGGGCCCTGTTGCACTGCACCACCTCGCGCCTCAGTTGCTACGCCACTGGTCGCAACTCCTGCAATATAATGACTTTTTGCTGTGAAGACTGTGTTGGTGAATTGTGTAGAAGCAGTAGCGAAGAGCGATTGAGCTGGCTCGGGTGTTTATTCTTGAACTTCTGCATCATTATTTGAAGTTCTTGATTATATATTTGAGTTAACTATAGTGCCAGACGGCAGGAAGCTGTAATAGACAATATTGGTACAGAACTACCATACCATCATTATGAGCTTGTTTGACTGATTTTGCATTTTAGACATCGTCTAGCTATATCTCCTGGATTTAACCACTTTGATGAACGCTTATGGTTATTATACAATATCTAGGAGGAGTAGGAGAGGATAAGTAACAGTGGACGCTTTTTAAAATAAAGTACGATATAAGAATTTTCATGTTATTGACTGTAATTTCCGATTTGAAACAAAGAAATAAGCTTACTCTTGACAAAAAGCATTTTAAATTATCATATTGTGTTCAGTTTTTGTTCAGTTTTTGAGATACCATAGTTTTTTCCCGATGAGAATCGATCCACTGTGACAAATATATGGGTCACAGTGCATAATGGTTTAGGATACAACGCATCTATGTGTTTTCATCTAATAAAATAAGTATAGTTTAGTTACACTCTTTATTATTAATTTGTCAAATTGTCAAATCTACATTGTGAAACAAAAACAGTATTTAATTCAAACTTAGCGTAAGTCTATTTTTGTAAAGCAATATCAAATGATAGAGTCTTTGGGTCCTTTTTGTATTCCCACTAAATCTAGGGTGAGGCAACTTCATCTTGACGTCACGTGCCTCGAGTATGGCGATATCTGTTAAATGCAGCGGTAAAGTGAAAATGGCGACCCCATTATCCCTTACTAAATTCAGTTCCTCAATACTGATGTGTGACTCATGATTTTCCAATATTAGAAGACTGGGGTTATCTCTGTTGCTATTAGTATGAATTATGAAATGATGCACAGTCTTTACGAACAACTCTGTGTTTATCCAGCCCGATTGTGTTGCCAATTCTAAAGTAACTGGAGTGTCGCTTATTATATGTTGCTCAAAATTGACTCTAGGTAAAACGATGACAGGCAGCAAAGCGCTTACTATGGCACTTACCATATAACAAGTAGTCACCAGGTTTTCTCTTTCTGCGCTAGTAACTTCGGACAGTTGTTTTTGTCCTTTGACTGCCAATATTTTGGCGGACTTTTGGACTGTGATTGTAATAGTTTCGTCCAGATTATACACCCTGGCTCCGTTTCCAAACACTTCTTGTCTAGACATAACTTCCTCTAAATTGTCATAGGACTGGGTTATCTTGTGGCGAATAAGTGAAGTGGCACGACTTAAACTGCAGCCTTCAGGTTTTATAAGATTTATGCTTGGGTGTCTTTTTCTAAAACTGTTTAGCCATTCAATGCCGTCGAGTCGAGTTTCATGCCATTTTTGTGGCACTTAGATGTTATCCACCATCGCAGTTTCATAAGCAAGTCTGGAAGTGTCTCTTAATGTCAGTCCGTAGAATATTTAACTGCATTTAATTATAAAATCATAAATTGATTTTTCTTAATTGACGGTAAATATTTTACGTATTGGGTGTTAGTTTTCCTAAGCTTTTAGGAACTCGAACTAGACATTTTTTTATTTTTTCGTAGTACTTTTGGAAAGTGGTAGGTGGTCAGAAATTAGCTGGGTCAGAGTAAATAACTAAATTTACGAAATCTATATGAATAATTTGTATATGAATATAGAAATTATATGAACATTACCTCCAGGAGAGGTTAGATATAGTTCCAAAGCTCCCCTCACGGTATACAGTATATTTACGTTGAGCTCCACGTGCTCTAAAAAATTTACTTCATCCTCCGTTCCGGAACATCCCGTACTCAGCAGAGGAACGATAGCAGTTTTACCTGAATAAATAGTTAAATTTGACCTGTAAAACAATACATTTTAAATATGAAATTTCATTGAAATACATGTAAGTATAAATATATATTTTATTAGTTATACATACGGTGTAATCCCTTTGACCAGACATATAGATTTTTCAGGTACTGTAGTCCAATTTAGGGCCGCACTAACCAAGCTATGCGCATTCATCAGTCCAAATCCGAATCGTATGTCGAATCTAAATCCAGCCCTATATTATTTAAAAATATTAGGTTGATTTGAGATATATATAAAATAAGACAACTCTAGTGACACTCACAAGTTAAGATACTATTATATGAGTTGTGACAGAAATTAAGGAGATACTTATATTTGCAATAATTTTAGTTTCTTTTAATACATTATTATTTCCCTGTCTGTTCCTTGGCCATCTATACCTAGGCGAAGGCATTGTTTCTAGTTTTCGTGCCAATTCTGAAAGATTTCAACTCGAATCATCTTACACTTATTTGTATGTGTAAGACAGACATCTTACACTTATTACACTTATTTGAATATTATCAACAGTACCAAAATTACATCCTTTCAAATGGGGGTTTGACCTTGAAAACAAAAAAGTCACAAATATTGAGACCAGGCGAATAGTGGGCGAATAGGTTGGGGGAACCACAAAAACCCCTAGTTTTCCTTTTCAATCGTGAGCTTTTATGGCACAATCATGGTACACACCTTTCTCATGCCCCAAATCGTGAGTCAAAATCTGATGAATGGTGAAACGAATCGAATTTAACTCTATACTCAACAGCCAACGTCACAAGAGTAACGTCACAATCACAAGAGCACTCACTCGTTCCACATTTTCTTAAGTTTTTTTTATGTCGAACGCCTCCCTGAACATGTAGCTTCACTTATCACGCTCTCTACGGTCGCACAGTTACCGCATGAGGTTAAAACTTTTACTGCGCATCCAGGAGGGACTGACTTACAAACTGTGTTTAGAGAAATCTCGCAGTGTCTCCAGATCGCTCTCAGTGATACGAGTCTCATTAATTTTCTGTCACATCTCGTGGTACATATGTATATCTACAAAGTCGAATGCCTTGCTTAAATTAACGTATAATAGTCGATCAAACTAAAACAAGAAGAAAACAATGCAAATTTTTTGACAATGTTTACACTTCCCCACATTCCATATTTTGTCTGTTTATCGACGAATATGAATAAAGCTATTTTCCACGTTTTCTTCCGCTCAGTTTCCACATAAGACAATATTCCTTCCGCATTGCGTGAATCACATTACCGGGTTATTGCTAAAATGTTTTGGGGGGAAATAAGTGAATTGTAGTACATTTAGGTAGCAAAAGGGTATAGAAATAGAATTCAGGAGGGAGATACAATTTATGAGGGAGAAATTGTGCTTGAGACGCTTTAAAAGTAGAATAATAGGGCTATCGCATAATTGTCGGAACAAAATATTTAGCTATATTTGTTTTATTATTTTCATGCCCTAATTAATATTAATATGGCCTAATTTTCTGGGGATGGCAGAAAATAAAATTCATTCATGTCTAAAATAAGCAATGCATCCGATATGCAAGAGTAGCCCTAGCCAAGATGTAATTGGTTGGCGGTAGCGAATTCAATTTCGGTATCCCAGACAGAATCTCGATTCGAGGATCCCGGTCGGTTTTCAATACCTCTGATCCCGGGATATGAAATTTAGAATCCCGTCCCATCGGGATTGGAGCACTTTTATAGTTATACGTTTGTATAACTATAAAAAGTCGCCTGAGAGAAGCGCGAGTCATACGTAGGGCATTCAATAAGTTCTGGGTATAGATAGGTTCTAACCACTTTTTATATACTTTTAAATACTGGCCATATACGTTCACTTATAGCAAATAAATAAAAATAAAAATGAAAAAGAAACATTCATTTGTTATAATAGCTACCAATATGAGCAATTTTACGTTTTTAGTAAAATTAGAGCATCGCGCTGTTATTAAATTCTTAACCAAACAGGGTAAAAACCAAAAATGCATTAAAGAGGAAATGGATGATGTTTACGGGGAATCTGGCCCTTCGTTATCTACTATACGAAAGTGGTCGAGTGAAGTTAGAAGTGGGAGGCAGAACATCGAAAATGACCCTCGCGCCGGCCGGACTGACGAAGCCTCTACACAGTAAGTTGTTGAAAAATTAGAGAAAATTAGATTGGAAAATAGTCGAGTAAAGATCAAATCGATAACTGAGAGACTTGGCCTTTCTACCGGTATCGTACATAATATCATTCATGACAAACTTCATATGTCAAAAGTGACCGCGAGATGGGTACGCGAATGCTGATGTCAAACAAGCGCGCGACGAAGGCTATTCGCAGTTTTTGAAGCTATGTGGAAACAATCCAGACGCAGTCATCGAAAGAACTGCTACTGGAGAAGAAACATGGGTTCATAATTATGACCCTGAGAACAGGCAAGAGTCGATGGAGTGGTATATTAGAGCTACCGTGCTCGACTGCGGATTCGAAACCATGAACCACCCACCGCACAGTCCAGACCTGGCCCCCAGTGACTACATTTTATTTCCGAACCTGAAAAAAGATCTCCGAGGGAATCGATATACTGACGATGAAGCACTGAATGCGGCCGTGACCGAACATTTTGCCAACCAAAATGAAAACTACTTTTATACGGGCTTAAAAAATAAAAGACAGATATAATAAATGCATTAAGATAAGAGGGGACTATATTGAACAATAATAAAAAAAAACATGTCTTTGTTTTCATATCTATACCAAGAACTCTTTGAAGACCGCTCATACCATGTACTTAAAACTGGTGAAACTTTCAGAACTTTTAAAGCCGATCAAAATAACTGAGGAAGCGCTTCTGACATTAAGCGTTAACTCTCATTTAACTCTCCATTGTTAACACTCCATTGAGTAAAGAAATTTTACTTTTTCTCTAGAAATTACTATGCCAAAGAAGAAGCATATTAACGGGAGTATTAAAATACCTGCAGAGCCGACGAAGCCCAGCAGATGACTCGCAGTCAGATGAGGACATTTAGAATATGTTTTCGATGACAAGTCCGAGTATCGTCAGAAATACAATAAAAACAATCACTGAAAGATAAACAACGATATCGAAAACAAGTCAGCCAAATTGATTCTTCACCCTACGGAAATAGTGATCGCTTGATAGTCAAAGTTTTCTGACTCAATAGACTCAAATAAAATCAAACCAATATTCTTTATTTAATTTTCAAAAGTACATTTTTTATATCACTGAGCCATCCTAACTGGTCTTGCCTGTACTAAGGTAGGCTTAAGGATATTTATGTGGTATACAATGTGTAATTTAAGGTGTCAGTTATTTATATGCATAGTATGGAGCGAATAGAAGTAATATATTATATTTAAGTAGATAGATAAGTATACACATAATAGTTCATTATAATATGAAATTTAAATACACATATATTAATATAAAATATACATAAATATATACGTTATAGATAGCTATAAATAATTCTAGATAGATTTGATGATGTGCGGTATTTTAGTATATATGTTTTTAGTATCTCCGTTTCTTGCCGACTCATAGTCAAAATTAAATTTGTTAGGTTTTTCTTTACTCCATGACTTTTCGATTTCAGTCTGCAGAAAAAATACTATTCATTTTGTTGAATAGTCGAAGAGCAATGTAAGAAAAGTGTTTCTGTGCAAAACTTATTCTCCTTTTTGGGATTAGGTGCTATCTATTTGTTGTTGCTTATCTAAATTTGTGGTGTTCTGAATGCATTGTGGATCTTATGATCATAATAGTACACAAGGATTACATCAGTGTATATCTGAAGTACGTTTAGCACCTTAGATTCCTTGTACAACTTCTCAGAGAGATACTGAAAGGGTTTCTTGTGAATTACTCTTAATAGCGACTTCTGGGCCTTAATAAGGCTAATAATAATGTCCGATTGAAAGAACACCGATCTGATGTCCGATTTAAACAAAGAAGTGGTGGCTCAGGTAGACATCGCCTGAAACTCGTGTAGTGCACTTAGCAGTATCTTATTACTACACCCTTATTTTTACTAGTATAGTATAGAAGCGTAGAAACTGAACGTAATTTTTAGGCCACAGCATGCCTCGGCACTAAAGTAAGATCAATCCTAAGCGATGAAACACTTGATTCTTTGTTATTGCTACATGCGTTTTATTCGAAACATATTTTTTTAAATACTCCATACTTCTACCTCTTTATCACGTAAAACATGTTCCTTTATATTTTAAGTATCTGTCTATTTCTGTTTTATAAGAAAAAATATTTACGCATTATTATACGTGCGCTATTGAACTTAAAATGTGTTTTCGTTAATTTAATTTTTTTCTATAATCCCGTGATTGTAAGTCCCGAAATCCGGGACTGGATTTAACGATCGGTATGGGATTCGCTAGTTGGCGGTATTCCAACATCGGGCTCCCTTGTCGAGTTCTTTCAGACGGTATTAGGTCCTTACATATGACGTTGTCGTCCTATACAGAAAATTTATGACCAAAAATTTATATGAATAATATATAATTAATTAATAGGAATGTTGACTCTTATTGGGCCCGATTGCGTTTCTTCGTAAATTAATATTAGAAATTAGTTCAGGCGAACGAGACAGACCAATACGTTTAAACGGAATATGAAATGAACGATTTTCGATTTTCCCACACCAAAACTACTTACTGAACTTATAGCCATTCGAACAAATTTGAACACATTTGGTACGGCCTCAGATTTACCTGTTTTGTTAATAGGTAGTTTTCATGTGGAAGAACGGCAAACGTTCAACACACATTCCGCTCTAACGTATTGCTCTGTCCTTTTCACATGTCGATTTTAATTTACGAAGAAATGCAATCCAGCACAATACCTTTGAAGTTTTGATATTTTAATGAGATTTGGTTAAAGACTCTCGTGTAAAACCTTGAATAGAAATCATTGAATGATTTAAAGGCGTTTTTCACTGCCTCTTCGTAGTCGATTTGATTCCCTCGGTAAAAAGTTTTCCAAATTCTGAAAAAAGTGAAAGTCTTTTGGAGCAAGATCTAGTGAGTACTGTGGGTGGCGACCAGTATCCAGTCGCAACTCCTGAAACTTTGCGACTGCTTGCTGTGAAATGTATAGTTAGTCGTGCGTTGTCGTGTAGAAGCAGCGGCGAAGAGCGATTGACCTGGTTTGGTTGTTTAATCACGAGCGTCTTCATCGTTGTTTGCAGAACTAGATAGTACATATTTGGGTTACTGTTGTATTAAATGGCAAGAATGAATAATTGACAAAACCAGTACCTACAAAGCCACATATTTGAAAAAAATGCGTTTTTAAATAAGATGGCGTGGAATTAAATGTATTCGTGTTTAGAATTCTAACTCAAATCAAAGTTATCCAAGCTCAAAAGGACCAGTGTGAGAAAACCCGCAATTATATATATAAGTAAGGGCCTAATAAATTATAAGAGCAAGGGCAATTTTATTTATTTATTTTTTATGGCAATGTACGGAGTTTACAAAAAAATGTAACAAACACGAAGCGTAGGTAATATCTACACTTCAACATGGAATAAAATTAAATTTATAAATAAATAAACCCACAGCAAGTTATATCACGCTTGTATGTTATGATCAATCCCATGCCGCCCAACTATGCGAAAACTTGTTCTAGGGTAAAAATTATAAATATAGTAAAAAGAAGGCCAGAATCATACATGTTTAAGAGAAAGTAGATAAGATAGATTAAAAAAGAGAGTTATAGCTTTTGAATGGCAATTATAACGAAAACGTCAAAATATAAATATTTAATAGAAAACACAAAAATTAGTATTTAAATTAATAGAGAATAAAATACACTTAACCAATGCTTAAGAATAAATTCATAATCATAAGAAAAAATACATTAGTGAAATGACCAACATTGCTTTATTTTTTAAATAAAAAATATAACATTCTAAAAAAAGTACTATAGATTTTAAAAAAATAAGGTAATTTAATAGTAATAATATGGTCTCCTAGTTCTGTTTTAACAAGTATATATTTTTAATATTCTGAAAAGTATTTTCTAGGCCTAAAGAAATACAGAGAATTTACTTCACCGTAATGAAATTTGGTATATTTCCTTCTCACCTGTTCACTTGCCATCCTAGATTGTCTGCAACTGGCGCATACTCAGATGTCCATATGATGAGATGTTGGACATCACGCCATGTTAGGTTAGGGCTGCAGAACATTTTTATTTATTGACTATAATATAAAAAAAATATTGTTGATAGAGTTAAAGAAAGTATTATAAAATATCTAACTTCGTCATATTGGCAACATGGTGGTAATATAAACAAATTATGCTTTAGTTGAATCTCAGCTCCAGTATGGTATACTAACGTGGGGCTCAGCTTCTTGGGTGAATGATATTTTCCGTTTGCAAAACAAGGTCATTAGTGCTATTTTGGGCATTGGACTTGTCGAGTCGTGTTGTCAGCATTTTAAGAATCTGAGAATTTTGACTTTGTATGGTCTGTTTGTGCTGGAGTCTCTATGTTAATTTATCAGATATAAAAGTGGTGTCATTAAACAAAACTCAATCTATTCGCTCGATACCTGGAACAGCAATAATTATTTGCAACCCTTTCGCCCAAGAATAGTAAAGGGTGTTTTTATAGAGGTATAGAACTTTGAAATAGAATAAAACAAAGATGATTTTTTTAAATTGACATGAAA
>JAOPUG010153374.1:0-12378 GCA_027564375.1 Micropterix facetella | reverse complement strand
AATAAATATACCAGTAATTATCAAAGACTAAGTAGAGCATGTTTTTTATAATATAAACTCATAATAATGACCGAAATATTATTTATTTATAAAAAAGAAATATTTAAAAACAAATTAAAAAAATATTTTTTCCCAAGTAATTGTTTGTTGTTGTGTATGCGACGTGTATAAAATTTATATTTAGGAATATGCAGCACTTTATTACCTAGGAAAGTAGTTTATAAAAGATGGATAATTTTGATTTCTCCTTTTTTAAATTAAAAAAAAAACCTTTCCGATTATAGTTGCAGATCGTGACATCTTGTAAGTATATCTATCTCTTTGTGCCGCTTGTATCGCTGCTGTAATAAATATTTGGAAATGGATGTAACATTCAAACAGCGTCTCCTAATAATACGAAATATAAATTTTATAAATTTACAGCGACCTCTACTATTTTTGATATAATTTTTTTTTATATCCTAAAAACAGCTCATATGGAATAATATTACAATTTCTACAAACATAACAAATGTATGAACATTTACCACTTCCATAAATTATCAAAATTTTGGCATTTTTATAGTTCCGGCTAGAAGACGAAAAACAGAATACGTCCTTCTTTCTGTGTATCCAAATATAGGTGCGTTTTATGTTTCAACTGGCTAGAAACTTGGCTAAATAACTCTAAACAGGAAGTTTTTATTATTAAAAAAATATTTTATTTTAAATGTTGTTTATATTTTTTCTTATTTCTTGGTCATCATTGCCAGGGTAAAGGCAAGAAAATTCTTCCTTTTCCTAGCACCAATCGTTTCTTCTCGTTTACTATGAACCATCAATTCGTTCATAAATCCCGCTGACTGCTTTCAATACTCCTCAAGTATTCCAGTTCTTATCATTCTATGGTATTCTTGTAAAATATCCTGTCTTCTTTTGACAGTTGTTACTATTTATTATTTATTATCACATAGAAAATATTATTTGTAGGTATTGCTGAAAATCAATAAAATAATTGAATTTAATATTAAAATAAATAAGCTACATCACTCAAAATCTGTCATATGTCTATAAGTTTTTCTCATTATATTTATAATAAATATGTTATAATAATTTTATTGACAATATAAATGATATGTTATAGTGGCAGGATTCTCAGCTGTTATTCTACGCGGCTAACTCACCTGGTCTCCGAGATTTTGGCGATTCCTCGTGATTTCGATTAAGGCCCATACTGTTTCGATGTCTTTTATCTTTCTACGTTCCTGGGCTTAACAGAGGGCATCTGAATTGCACAAGCCCTGCACTAGTCCATAAAATGCAAATTTTTATTTTTTACAGGAAGATGGTTCAAAATATCTAAAGTCTAATTCCTAATAAAACTTCTAATCCCTTATAGCTATGGTTTCGATTGATCGAACGCGAACAATGTAGTCATTGTAGGATCGATGGTCATCTTAGTTGGGTGGTTAGGTCAATTATGGCGGATGCCCTTGGAAAGACTGGTAATGAAAGTGTAATTTCACAGTTTGCATGATAACACGGAATTACAGTACTAGTACTACATATATATCAATCGTGGCGTGTTAGCAAGATAACGGAATTTCCAGACAATATTGGGATATCGAAACGGTGCTACATACTGTTTTCACAGTTTTAAAGGTAATACGACATTGCGTTAATTATTGGAAATTTGGACAATTGAAAAAATTATGTGAAACTAATAGAATGGAATGGAATGTTGAAAATTTCAAATTATTCGTTTCACCAGAAATAAGCAAATTAAACACCATTCCTAATTCCGTTGGCAATTCGATAATAAAAAAGACAAAAAGGGTAAGAGATCTAGGAATACTTCTCAATGAGCAACTGACTTTTAGAGAACATATCGATAATGTAGTATGTAAGAGCGAGAGATCACTGGATTTTATATATAGAATTACAAAACTGTTCAAAACTATTAACTCCTTTAACTTTCTCTTTAATTATCTAGTATGCAGCCAACTGGGGTTTGGTTCCATAATTTGGAATCCATACTATGAGGTTCATTCAACAAAATAGTGCTCGCACACATTTTTATAAATGAGAGGTAAAAAAATGTAAAATTCTTAAACTTTCTATTTCGAGTATATACAATGTTAAAAAGCTACAAAAGGCTACAATAAAATTCAACAAACTTGAATTCGAAAAGGTCTGCAACTGAAAGTAAATTTACTGAGGGGTTTCTCAATTTTTACTTGAGGAGAATGTAGTAGATAACAGAAATCCATGAACATGGAAAATTTAAACTACACGTATATTGTATCCGGCTCAAGTCGAGAAATTTTAAAACAATGAAAAATACGCATTCCCATTTTGCAGGAAAAATAAAACTATAGGTTAGAAAACCGACAGTTGTTGAATTTTAAATTTCACTAGAATAAACAAAATTGTATGTTTCTTCTATATTGATTCACAAAGACTGATGAAGCCACATTCTACAATTTTCAAACTTAACAACGGCCTCTCTAACCAATCTAATTGCTCTGATAGATATAGGTTTAAACACAAACCTCCATGTCGTCATATTATCTAGTTATAGTTTCGTTGTATGATCTGGATAAGCTTAAATATATAGCTACATAAATCGTTCCGACATAGCTATTAATCAAACAGCAATCCTAGCATAACACTTGCTTGTAATCTTTGTAAACTGCATATTTACGAACATCTCATGTTTGGCTCACACACTGAAGCTCCTCCGATTTTATTTTTTCTAAATTTATGTGGTATTCAAACAAAATATCGATAACACACACAATGACTTACATATACATACAGTTAACCGGACTACATCAATATCCTTTTTATATTACATAGCTTAACAAGAAATTAACAATTACCGGTAACTAACAAAGAATAAAAGGTTCAATTTAAGAAAATATATAAAAAAAGAAAAAATACCAAAATTGCGAAATTTTAAAGAAGCTTAAACTATCGTAAAATATATCGATACGATTGTCAAGATGAAATTTATTGTACAGACGACATATACGTGGGTTGACGGTATTAAATATGATATATTTTCTCGCTAAATGTAGTTTAAATAAGTCTGCGTTTCGTGATTTACAGAGGTTTTTTTTTACGTATTTTCTAATACAAGAGGTATCGACTTTATTATTTAAAATTTTGTATAGGGACACTAAATCTGCCATCTGCTGGCGTTTTTCTAATGTGACAAATTTAAAAGTAGTCAGTCTTTCCTCGTAGCCAGTCAGGTTATTCTTAAGGCCGCATTTGAATGACAGCTTCGTAAAAATTTCCTTTGAATGGATTCGACTCTATCGGAATATGTTTTAAAATCTTTTTGTATGATGAGATATAATATAAAGTTCTGGAATCTTTCAGATCTCAAATCCGTTATTAGAATGTGCTGAATTCATGGTGTTCGACGTTCACACAGAAAAATTAATATATCCACCACAGACCGCTAAAAATATTCCACGTTCATTATAAAAGTACTTAAGAAATAAAACTGGGAGTAAACCTACTTTTCTACGTTCATTAATAAAAGTAAATGGTATTTACCCAAGGATCGCTTATATAAATCTTTCCTAGGATATAAAACGGACTATAAAAGTAGTTTTACGCGACAGCTATTTATTGGAAATGACGCAGATGACGGTTGAAATTTATCGATGAATTTTATTTTTATCAAAGTAAATACTCCGCTAATATATCTCGATGGCCTACGCTGATTTTAATGAGTTATACAGGTTCATAATGATCGAAATACATTCAATAACTTCCGCGTGGAAGATCATGTACGAGTGACCAGATTACAACATCTGAGTCCATGCATATTAAATGTCACTCTAACGCAGAAAAGCATTTCAAAGCCGCGTTACCAAACCAAAGGAATAATTCAGTAATTTCAAGGTACACCACAAATAAATGAAAATAAATAAATATTCGTCTGAAAGGCGTTCAAATGTACGGAAAGCGGTTAATTTATAATTTGAAGTGCACGTCGCATGATTGCACTGCTTGACAATTAAACTCTTAATCTCAATTTATTTTGCGACAATTCGATTTTTATTTAAATAATTTTTCTCAAACTCTATATTTGCGTGAGATGTCTGCGTGAGGCGTGTGCGTGAGGCGTCTGCGTGAGGAGTATGCGTGAGACTTCTGCGCGAGGCGTCTGAGTGACGCGTCTGCGTGAGGCATCTGCATGAGGTGTTTACATGAGGCGTCTGCGTGAAGCGTTTGAATAAGGCGTCTTCGTGAGGCGTCTGTGTGAGGCCTCTGCATGAAATGTCTGCGTGAGAAGTCTACGTAAGGCGTCGGGAGATCACGGAAAATGCTATTTACAATGCGGAGGGTTTACTGCGATCATGCCTGTCCCTCTTTCTCCATGTAAAATACCTTAAAATGTTTATATGTACCTATACTTTGACTTTACTCGTGAAACATAATTATACTCGTGAGACGTCTGCGTTTGTGTGGGGCGTCTGCGTTAGGTGTCTGCTTGAGGCGTTTGCGTGATGCGTTTGCGTGCTACTCCGTGTGAGGCGAGTGCGTGAGGTATCTGCGTGAGGCATCTGCTAGAGGCGTCTGCATCAGGTGTCTGCGTGAGGCGTCTGAGTGAGGCGTCGCGGTCGAGAGATCACAGAAAATGCCAAGAGATATTTTGATGTTGTCAAAGATTAGAGTGTTTTCTTTAAGAAACCTTTTTCATAATCTCGAAGTCGGTATCTGCGTGAAGCATCTGCATGAGGCGTCTGCGTGAGGCGTCTGAATGAGGTGTCGCGTGAGGCGTCTGCATGAGCCGTCTGCGTGAGGCTTTCTTCGTGAGGCGTCTGCGTGAGGCGACTGCAAAAGCTGTACGTTTAGCGTGCGACACGATCTACATACTGGATTTCTGTTAATCCTCGCGACATTGCACCATTGCGTCACCTCGCATGACGTGCAACTGTGCGGCATGATCCCCAAACTATACCTTTAGGCGATGTCGAAGCCGGGCTTGGGCATCATGTCGCATCATATTTTGGAATTTCGAAGGATAATTAGTTTCGTCTCAACAGAGTTATTTGATTACGAGATACAATCCCCGTTTTAATCTCATCGTAATCCGACGTTAACAAGGGTATATTTATTTATTTCTAAAATTGCGCGCTTTTCATTTACGTTAGTAATGACATTTCCAGCAATAAATGAAAATATTACAATGGGATCCTTATTAAATTATTGTAGAGTAATAAAATATGAATGATGTCTTTTGGGCGAATAAAGTACAAAAAGCATTACAAACCGAATATCCATAATGGTATTGAATGTATATTGGAATATCTTTAAAAAATGAAATAATAAAAAACACCATAATTTATTGTAACCTTCAAATTAATCGTTATATGAAAAAATATCGGATATTGAAATTATTACATTTAAGATTAAGATTAGAATATGCAGGTGAATCTTTACAACAGGACAGTATGGGTACACCCAAAACTGTTACATATAGAGAAAAATTCTGAATGCAGACAGATTTTGGAGAGATTGAAATTGGTATTTTTACTTTTTTGAAAAATCCATATTTTTAGAAAATTACCTTTACTCAAAAAAAAATTGTTGATGCCAATTGGTCCAATTTTATATTAAAAACAACCCATTAGCAAAATTTGTTTTAAAATCGTTAAAAGTTTCTCAAAATTTACTTTATATATCCCATAAAAGAAAGTGACATATCTACTGATATGTAGATATTAATTTAAAAAACGAAGTAAACTTTTAAAGTATATATGTAGGTTAAACTAAAGTAATGCACATTTCTAATTATGGAATTGGACCGATTGGCATTTGTTATTTTTTTTTCTGAAAGGTCATTTCTCTAAAAAATATCAACTTATCAAAAAAAATGTAATGCCATTTTTCTCTCTTCCGAACTTCATCTTATGACTACCTTTAAGAATGTTTCTCTATCTGCAATGGTTTATAATTTTCCAATACCGTACTGTATTAGAAACTTATTCTGTATAAGTAAATACCAACAATAATTTTTAACGCAGTCTTATCTGGCGCAGGCAAAAGCAGTCATAAACATTTCAATAAAATATTTCCTTAATTCGGTTTTAAACTAAGATTTACCTTTAACCTTGTTATGTCATAAGTTGTTGACAATTGGTGCTATTTTGATATTTTGAAATACGTAATTAGTTTCATTGGCACAATTGAGCAAATTTTCCTTGCGAAACTTGCAAATATATACTTTTGTCTTAAGTAACTAAATTTTCTAGTCAAAAGCTAAGTAACATAGGAAAAATAGGCAACACAAATAATACAACAAAAATTTATGAAAAAAATGCATTATTTAAAAAAGTTTGGTAATCTTCATATCGACTGTAATTTTATTAAACATTCACAGGCGCCTAAGAACTTCCTCTCACTTTTCTCCTCCGTAACCCCAGAGAATCAATTGGGTGATGGTTTGTGTCGTAAAAAAATCTTACCAAGTGGTCCATGCTGCCAAAAAGGTTTGAAACACTGCCATAAAACGAAATTATAAAATAAGAAAAGGATGGGAATAATAAGAATAAAATATTAAGGTTAAACTAATGAAATTAAGGGATGTTACATTATTTTAAAAATAAAAAAATGTTTTTGTAAAAATTTGAAGAGGTTGAAGGGAAAGCTTTATATAACATACATTTGTTTTGTTTATTGTTTAGGATAAAAACGTAAATATTACAAATAGCTAGTATCTTTAAAAAATTCAAAGTTTAAGAATGAATATCTCAAAGGGAGAGGGGGGAGTATGGTTTAAGGAGTTGGTTTAATTCTGTTGTTTCTCCATCTTCTCGTTAAGTATCCAACCGCGACATATATACAAACTAATTTAAATAAAATATTTTTTCATTTGTGGAGCCCTATGTTTCTACAAAAGAAAGCTATTTACAAAGCGGAAAGTTTAATACGACCATGCCTGTACGCCTCTCTGTAAACCACCTTAAAACGTTTATAGATAACTATATTCATAGCTTTAATGTCAAAAAAATGTTTTAAGAGCATTCGTTTAGACGATATAATCTAAAAAAATGTTCAATTTCGTCTTTGTATTTGGAAGGTGGAGTTATCCAACTTTGTACCTAACCCTTGCAGAAACGTCCATTTTTGTAAATGAAACTAATCATTACGGATAATCATAATATATATTTATTTTTAAAGAAATTTATTGCCAAAATGCTTGACAAATAGTTTTTCAATGTCATCGTTTTTTTTTCAAATCATTGACTCTTTATCGAAATATTAGGGGGAGTTTTTTCAGGTTTTTCTTATTTTTTCTAATTAAAATATGGTAACGAAAAACAAGCGCAGCAGCTTGATAGCCGGTGAATACTGGCAGCCATTTTTGTTATTCGAATCCGCCTCCCTGATTGGTAAAATGTCCAATATTGTATAAAAGGGTTCGTAGATAAGTCCGTGTTTGTAGTCACAACTACTTTTGAGAGCGATTTTATGTCTCTTATGTCGGTTTTTTGTAATAAAAAAAATCCTATTGGCATTTTAAACTAACGTGGTACAAGGTCCAGTGAAATAAATGTTGAGGGCCGTTACTTTGATTCCCATGTGAACCCTCTTGGTCCTTAGTTTCTCATCTGGTAATTAGTATATTACAGTAGCAAGTAGATACTACCCTATAGCTTAGCGTTGTATGATTTGGGTAGATACATTTGGTAGTGAATTAAGGCAAAAAAAATGTATCGGCAACTAGCTCGTTCCAGTGATTGGTAACCCCTGACTTATCCACAATGACGTAAAACCTATTGCAACAAGTTTCTCTCGTCACCACGATTCAAAAAATACACATATACGCCATGCTTGATCTACTTATTAGTCAGATCCTCCTCTAGGCTATGTAAATCAGTATGCACCTGCAGCAGCACATACGAGACTTGGATCGAATTTGCTGAAACCTGAATTTGCTGATGATAAAAACTAATCCTGGTGGTGCTTAGGGTCACCCAGGGAGGCTGCATATCAAATTTGGTTAAGATCGGACGACGGGAAGTCGTCATATGGACAAACAAACAAACGCATAGTACGCTGATAATAAACTACATGGCCCATCCTACGTAATACTATAGACGGGTAAAAAATAATGAGAAAATAAAAAAATCGGAAGCGAAATAAATAGTCAAATTAAACAAGAAAGATATTTGCGAGATATAACTCAAATATAAACACTCCAAAGGCTGATACCTCAAAACGTGATTTTTGTGATAACTTCTCATTTGCACCTACTTCAATTATAGCCTCTTAGTTAAAATAGCTTTCATTACAAAAAAAGAAAATGTTAAACAAACCACTGCATCAAAAGTGATATGAATTGTAAATGAATGGCATTTTTCATTCGCCGTATTCCTTGAATTATGAGTAGCATAGAATATTTTCATAGCTGCATTATTTGAAGAGGTGGAAACAGGAATCCGCAATTCAACAACTTATTTGCATTTGAGACGAGGATGAGGAAACGTAATTCCTTTCTACCTGCATTACGGCATTCCCATTAAGGTATTCAAATATATAATGAAACAAACAAACGCCCTCTTCCAACGATTGACTCTGTTCTCTTTTCATAAGGTGTTTATAATTAAATGCAGAATGCAGGTTTTAGTTTGTCCTCTAAATTTACTTTGGGAGTGCAACAAATTTTAGAGAGCTGCAGCTGTTATTTTCCGTAACGTATTAAAAAGACAAATGTGTGGGATATTTATATACCCGGATATCTCCATTGCTTTAAAATGAGCGAAATATATCATCGTGCTGTTTATGGTATGGTAGCACGCAGGCCCGGCGACATATGAGGACTAAGGGTACAACTGTAACGGGCCCTGGACAGTAGGGCCCCTACCGTCCATGTAAAAAAAAAATATTTAAAATAGTAACATTTGCTTTTGCCATAATATTTGTTTTAATATGCCATTATATTGACAATAATTTGCCTTAACAGTTCAGTGCCGAAAGAGATAAAATTATTTTCTTGCTGAAATGACCTATTGATGTTACGATTCATTTAGGTTTGCGTGCTTTACCTTTTCGCGGCTGTTCTGTAAAAATAGGAGACGTGCACAATGGAAAGTCTCTCGGTTGTCTTGCGTTAATTTCACACTACTATACACAACTAGAAGAATATATAAAAAAATAGTAAAGAAGAGCCAAGGTAAAGAAGCTATACGACTTCTAGCTCACTACTTTCCACATGAAACCCAGGACGAGTTTTTTGATTTATGTGGAAAACGAGTTTTAAAAGGGATTTTGTATGAAATGCATCAAGAGCGATTGAATATTTGGAGTATAGAGCTGGAAAAAGTACGAGAAATAGATTTCAGTGGCGTTATAAAGGACTTTGCCATATCAAAAGTAAGCATCATATCAAAGGCTCATAACTTTTTGCCTTAATTCACTACCAAATGAACATCCTTTATAGTGCAACCGAAATAACGTGGCTTATTGTGATATAAAAATCGTTTGTAAAATGAATCTTTAATCAAATCCTAACCTAAGTTCGTTTTCATTTCCCATGCACATATATTCAGTCCTTAGCCGATAAACTATCGTGGTCGGTATAATAACTTAGCCACTAAATACTATTTAGTCTACGACGTTGTAGTATACAGATACTGTACGTCTCACATGTAATTTAATCCCCTTTTGCGCTACCGGGACCTGACCTGTCCAACTTTATTACGTTAAGTCGATGCCGTATCATTGCAGTCCGTCGAAGTGTACTCTATTCATTATCTTTCCCGTATACGGTAACGAAGTTAGACCGTTAAAGTTTTTCTCTATCTCGCCTTGTTTGAATTTTAGTCGCTCGCCCATTTCATTTCGATATCAAATTCCGATAATTAGGTCAATGTCTAGCGATACAATGCAAAGAATCACGAAAATATATGTGTATATAATGTTTAAAGTTAGGGCACACATATAGAGACAGTAAAATTTTGAATTGATAGAAAAAGTATTATTTGAAATGTGGCTTTATCGTAACTAATTACGTAAAACTGGTTTGACGGCAAGCATTTAGAAATGCTGAGAACAATAAAGATTCATAAACTCGCCTACTTTAGTTACTGTTATCTCATGCGTCATTGCGGTTAGATACAACATGAACCATTTTATAAAGTAAAGCGAAATAGCCAGACGAGGAGATCGAAGAAGAACATCTTGGTTCCATAATCTACGAGAATGGTTTCAGAAAAATGCCACATCTTACCAATTCCGAGACAAATCTCTACGTGCCTTTGCTACGTGCCTTTGCTCGCCAGTGCGCAATGCTACGCCAGTGTTACGCCAGTGCTACGCTAGTACTGCATCAATGTTACTAAAGTCTAGTGCTACTCCAGTGCTCGGCTCTTTGAAACAATATCAAGCAAAAACAATTGATGCTAAAAATAAAAGTAACACAAATATATCAAAAATCAAGTAATAGTATGTAATTCAGGCTGAGTTATCGGCGTTGAAAGCAATGTGCAACAATGAGCTTAGATGAGAAATTGCGTATTGTGAATGTTTCTCACGTGGACAACTTTACGTGGCCCTTTCTTATGGCACTTTATGCATTGATTTCAGGTAGTATAGTAGCCAATGTAATATACAGAAAAAAATTACAAAATATCCACTGGAATCAATTAAATTATGGCGACCGGCAATGAAAAAACGTTGTATTAGCCAGCGATCGGTAGCGGATAAGTAACCTAAAAAAAATAAGGTGTCAGATCCCGACCAGCTACTTACCGAATGATAAAATTTTTGAGAATAGTCTCCCTTAATATCTGCAGGCAATTCTTCGACGGATTGGACTTGAAGAAACCCTTCCCGATGAGTAAAATGAATGTTTTATTTACCCAATTCGTAAGAAAGACGAACACCCGATATACAGCAATTACAGGATCATCACAGTGCTTAACATCTTCTATATAATATTTCCTAATATTGTCTATGATCATCTGCAGATTTACACCGAACCAGAGATCGTCGCCTATCAGAATGGTTTTCTACCGGAAAAGTTATGAAACGACTCGCACCGGAAGGGTTTAAAATGTATTGTTTGGGACTATGTTACAATGTCGAATATTTTTTTGTCGAATTTCTGGCGAAAAATATACTCCAATAAGGAATACGAACTTTATTGATTAAGATATACAATGAGATATTTTTGTAGTAGCAATAGCAAGATTCCAGTAATTTAATTGATTCCAGTGGATATTTTATAAAAAAATTCTGCATATTACATTGGCTGCTATACTACATGATATCAACGCATAAAGTGCCATAAGAAGGGACCACGTAAAGTTGTTCATGAGATAAATATCCACAATATGCAATTTATTGTCTGAGTTAAATGCTGTATATTGTTTCAACGCCGATAACTCAGCCTGAATTACATACTATTACTTGATATTTGATATTTAGATTTATTACATTCATTTTCAGCATCAATTGTTTTTGCTTGATATTGTGTCAAAGAACTGAGCACTAGCGTAGCACTGGCGTAGCACTGGCGTAGCATTGCGCACCGGTGAGCAGAGCCACGTAGGCGCTCTCAATAAATAATTATATGCGCACAAGATGTAATCCGCGACGAGTGATGGAAAATGTTGAACCACTTAGAAATTTCCAGGGAGTTTTGACGATATATCTCGGAATTGATAACAGTGTTAATACATAAAAATATAAATCAAATATAAAAAGCCTTTCCTGGTTATTTTTTAATTTTTTTTTCGGAAAATAGAGAAAAAAAATAAAATTGGAGATGTTACATAAGTAAATATCTTGTAGTTCTTAAATTAACATTTTTTCCTTTATCTAGGCGTAAAATAATTATAATTTGATTTTGATAGAATTTAAAATCGAATTATTGAACAAATTGCAAAACGACATATAATCAGACTTGGGATTGTTTTGTATGTAACGTCAGTTTGGTTCTAAATAAGAAGTTTTGTTTTGGTTTTATTTTTCAAACTTGTTAAATATTAGTAATTTTCTTTTTAAATATACATGACTAAAATAAATTGTTTTTTGCAGAATAATTCTGAATATGTTCTATTTCGATATACATAATTGAGATATTAAATAACTCTTGACATGCAAAGGAATTATAAATTTCATGAAAAATGGAAATGTGTATTGATACTAAAAGAAATGCAAAATATTGCTACATCTCATACATCGCAAACTAACGTTCCACCATGCGCCGCAGCGCCCCATGAGGCATCGATTCGAGCTCATCGATGTTTCTTTATTTCTTTATTTCTTCAGAAAACATACAGCGTTACTTTAAAAAAAATTCATGTTATTGTGACAATAATTATAAGGCCGTTTACTTGTTTCCTACGTTTGATATAAATTAGTAGCATT
>JAOPUG010152786.1:0-12383 GCA_027564375.1 Micropterix facetella | reverse complement strand
TCGTATTTATGTATATATTGTATCAGATGGTAGTTAAATGACAGCTTTCTTTAAGCCGGGGTCTAACTATTACAGTGGGCAATGCCCAAAACTCGATTTGGCTCTATGTCTTCTGAAGTATGCACCCTATAAAAATAGTTAATCTTAATTTTTTTTAGTAATTTATAACAGCATTTTAAAAACAAGAAGAATAAAAAAATGAGATAAAGAATTTAAAATGAGCGCTTTAAAAATGAGACGCTGAAACTAAATTTAGAAATAAAACTACAACAAAAAAAAATGTACGAAAATTTAGTAGGCTACCAAGGAATGTATAGTAATACTCGTTTCGCTGAAATTTAAACGAAGTTAAAACGAAAACCGCATGGAATCTTGATGCTCGGAATGTCAATCCATTATCAAACACTGAACTGACACCTACCTAAATGAAACTGAATTTATTAGAGCAATATATTATACATTTTCTTTCAAAACATAGGCGATTCTGGCGCGGATTAATCCCTAGAACACATTAATACTACTTTGTACAGAACGATTAATACCACTTAATACAATACATTTCTAAATAGAAAAATTATAGTAGTCAAACAAGTCGGACCCAAGACAAACAATTTTCGACGGAATATTAACGAGAAGAACTTCTCTACTCTGACTATGACAAAATCGGATTTATGTGCCATGAACCTTTTTTATTTTCCTTAGCATTCTCTATTTTGTAAACCAACGCAAAAGTTTTTAAAATTATTTTACATGTATTCAACTGGTAATAAACCAGGCAGTATCATAATCTATAGATATCAGTCCTTTCTTTCTAGTCATTGGTCGTAAACCGATTAAAATGGTTCTTTTTATACTAATCTTTTGAATCTCAAGCCGAAGTTATATTTGGTAGTAGGATGTCTTACGTTCAGGATTTGAGTGAATCATCTAACATGTTTTATAGAGTGCGTCAGAAATTAATTCAGTCACATGCGCATAATAATGTTTATTTTGACCCAAATTTGCCCCAAAGTATAAACTTTGGGACAAATTTGGAAATATAATATATTCCAGAATTGCTTAAATAATGAGTCATTTTGTACAGCATATTGCCCACTTCAAATTCCGCAGGACGGTGTTTACGGTAATATTAAACTTTATTATGGACATGAGACTTAACTACTTTCTGTCAGAATGCATAAAAAAGGTGAGATACTTTACTCAAATCCTGAGCGTTAGACAAATTACTGCCAAATAAAACATCGGCTTGAGATTCCGGAGACTGAGTATAAAAATAACCATTATAATCGCCTCACCATCATGGACTAGGACGAAAGGACTGATAACGGTAGATTCTGAAACCGCCGAGTTTATTGCCAGCTGAATTTCAGAACGGTAGAGATCTCACGTGCGATGGTTAGTTTTAACATGCAATGCCAACGCCGTGTCCGCACTATGGTTTAGCCTTCTTTTGGGATTAATTTGAGGCAATATTTTGGATTTAAATACGTTTTTAAGATCTTGTAATTAGCAATCACTTCGGTGAACTGTTTCACATTGTCCGATATTAGATACTGTGGAACACCAAAGTGAAGGAAAACATTACGTTCGACAACATAACTAACAATTTTACTGGTGATACACTTCAAAGGAATAAAAGCAATCATTATTAGATTAAATAACAAGTTACCGCAATAATATGGTGTAGTTACCTCAAAAAGTAAAAAAATCCCAACGAACATAAAAACAAATTCTTTGGAAATGCACTGAGCTACTTGGTAATATCAACGATGACGCGGTAATAAGATTGTCAAATCGACTTAATGAAACAAAATAATACTTTTATTAAAAATGATAAGGATTTTTTCTAGGCAATATGGGAAAATGCTCCATCATATCAAGAAACTTCTCGTATTTGGGTACGAAACCATCAGCGGGTGAGTCAAACACGCACTTAACAGGTTTTATTTTAAGTATTTATATTTCTCCAATTTAAGAATGCCTCGGTTTCTTGGGAGAAAATTTCCTAAAAGATCTCAGATCCCAGATTTGGACTAAAAAATACATTACATAATATAATTATTGCTAGTAAACAATAAAAATCAGATTCATTTAATAATCGTTTAATTAGATATGTGGTTTTTATCGTTTAATTAGGTTTATCTAGTTTTTTTTTATTACTATATCCCAATATCAATGACAAGAAATTTGGCCGACTTTTATCAACACGATCATGGACTGACTATTTGAATAAATATATTTTGAGGAGTGATTATTTTCAGGAAATCGAAGTGGGATCAAAGTATGTAGCTAGGAAGAGTCTTCATAAAAATCCAAAAATTATTAAACAATGGAGTCGAAAAATAACAGGAAAAGTAACGATATATATCGGCAACTTTGGCCCGTCCCTTCACTGGTAATCCCTGATAACCAAAATGGCTTTAAGCCTATTCGAATGTTTCTCTCGCCACCACGATTCCAAAAATACCTATATACGCTATGCTTGCTCTACTTATTGGTCAGATCCTCCCCCAAGCCAAGTAAACTAGGATGTACCTACAGCAAGACCTGCGGGACTCGAATTAAATTTTCCAACTGGTGGTGCGTTTTGAGGTTTCGTTCAGACGGGCGATTTTTTTCAATACTACACACATCTTTTCGTAGTCACGAAAAATATGTGGAAATAAATAGAACGTTAAAAAGTCGCCCGTCTGAACGAAGGTGCAGGGCGAAGGGGGGGGGGGGGGAGAGGGTTTAAGTAACGCTGGTGTGTAATGTATTTACGAGTATATGACGGCGGGATGTTTAATAAATAATTCAGTAAGGGAAAAATTCAGGTAAAACCGGTTTTATCCTAAAATTCTCGAGGGAGAAGACCTGGAGGTCAAGTATATAGGATAACAAAGCATAAAACATTAACTATAATAGGTATACGGTTAAAGGAACATCGGGCGAAACGTCCAAATCAATATACATCGTGTCCCATTTTGTTTCCAGAATACTGAAAATCTTCACAATACTCAACTACTAGGAACTACTTATCTATCGTTTTTCTTTAGTATTTCTACTGTGGCCCACCCTGCGAGGGGCCAAAGTCTTACGATGGCGCAAACAATGTAACAACATTAAATCGTCCAAAAAGGCTTTTCTCGACGTTCCCCATCCCGACAGACCGACATACGTTCCTTTGTGGTTTAGATGGACTCTAGGACATGAATTAAAATGCCTAAAAAGACTTTTCTCAACGTTTTACATGTTCGGTTACATGGTCTCAACGAGTCCATGTAAATCATGAAAGGGTTTGTGTCTGTCATTATGTCCGAATTTTCTTTCACTAATCGATAGTTATGGCCAATGAGCAAAGCCCAGTTGATTTTGGGGTATGTACGGCATACGCTTGGGGTACCTGCCATCGAAACTGACATACCGACCATACAAATTATCCCCAAAATATTTTTTCTTTGCATTTTTAGACCTTAAAACGGAATAAATGGTGGAAACAGCAAAAAGAAAAGCTTAAACATATTTAACGATGATTTATTGGTTTAGACTAAACTGAACATCCTAATATATTATAAATACTTTGAGAGGCATTTCAAAATGACTATACGCCATCTATCGGTCGAGAGGACGTATTGCACGATGAACTGCACGATGCGCTCGCGGCGAAGGGGTTTGCGTCTCTGCTAAGATAAACATTATTGCGCAGGAAGAAGAACATGTCAGGGATCTCATCGCCTTGCATGTGCAATTTTGAATTATTTTATCTTTTTAAAACATGGCACTGTTCGGTCGTGTGTATTCGTGAGTTACACAAACAAGAAAATAAACATATGGGCTGGATTGACAAACCCTTGGTTTTTCCCCCTGTCCCTGTTTAATGCTTGGAAAGACTAAATTTAGCTATTTGTTTATTTATTTTTATTTTATTTATCTAAATAAATATCAACCTAAATACTACAACATAACAATTAATATTCATATATTATTATTATACTTTTCTAGTTTCCCGCAAGTTGAATTCAGCCGATATTAACACTACTACTGGCACTTCTGCCACATAACTAAATCCGAGAGCTTGCTCTAAGGCTGATAGCTCTCAGTTGAATTGTTGTAAATATGGAAATATGATCAATCTACTTTAATATAACTTTTATAATCAATAAAATAAAGAAAAAAATCAACTTAAACGGTTTTATTGTACAATCGACAATGATTTTAGGTCAGCCATCAGGGATTTACGAAATTATGATAATGTTGTGTTGTCACGGATACAGAATACGTGTGCATTCATACGAATCGGATAACCAGAAATAGTTGAAAAATCAGTAGAAAGATACGAAGTATTCGGAACGTGAAGCTGAATAAAACAATTTAATAAAAACTTTCCATGATATAAAACGATCTACAAAAATATATTATTCTATTTATCAATAAATAAAAATATTTAAAAAACTAATAAATATTCTCTCTACTTACAACTTTACAATAAATATATAATACTTTTATAAAGCCAATAAAATGGATTGTCGACTGTCATTTAAAAAGTAATTTAGAAACATCGATTTTATTCAAATAAATATAAAATACATAGTTGAAATAAATACAATAAACATAACATTTATAAAAGTAAAATATTAGGTGATATTACCAGGAAAACATTACAGTGTAATCAAGAAAATTTGTTTTAATAATTATTGATAGTTCGAGTAGATGTTTGCTAAGTTTTACAGGGTTCCGATTTAAACTAACTTTTTAATACGTTTTGAGACTATCTTTTGGTGTGAAGATAAGCTTTTGTGTCTTCCTTTAACGATTTAAATATTTGTGGGGCAAATGCCTTTGGCCAAACGCAGTCTGTATAGTATTAATTTTGAAGTTGGTGGCTAGCGAATCCCTTTAATTAACTATTTGTTGCGTTCTCTTTGCTCTTCGTTCCTCTTTGCCTTTATGCACTGAATGTTATGCACAATTTGTGTACTTTTAACCATACGATGATAATATAATTGAAATGAACACGCATAGTAACAGGGGTGCCACGGCACCCCATGATAATAAAATGAATAAAAAACTTTCGTTTAATGAAATGAAAACTTTTTATTCTTGAAACAAACTAAAAGAACACTTTTCTTGAGATCAATCAGTAACTAAATGAAATTAGATTTAAAAAAAAATGTTTTTGGCAACTTAAACACAATTGCGACAAATTTCCACACGATGTTCAGGACACGCAGGTCTTGAACAAAAAATCTTCACTTTTTTGTCATTCTTTCGAGGACACAATGCATATCGAGCATACTTTTGCAATTTGGCGGGGGGTTCACTTGCTGGAACTTCTTCTGGGATATTTAGAATGGCCCTTATATTTCCCAATAGCTGTCGAGGTAAATTTGACTCCAGGCGTCGTCTCATGTGCGGCTCGGCTAGCTGCAATGCTAGTTTTTTTAGGAAATTGGTTCTAAATTTATTAGCTGGTGTATACGGATACTTAGCTTGTAGATAGAGAATCATAGAGTTGATCCCTGCTTGATCTAACATACCAAAGAAAAACCTTAGAGGCCAGCGTCGAGTACCCCTCGCAGTCGTGTAATTGTGCATCATTTTGTCAAAGGTATCGACGCCTCCCTTTGTCGCATTGTAGTCATCAATTATAACTGGCTTCTGCGTTACGGGATTGATCTGTTCCTGATTGTGCATAGTAGATAGCAATATCACCGATTTGTTTACCTTTGGAGTAAAGGAGACTAACGTTTTCTCGCGATCAAATGCAAACTGAGAGGACAAAGCAGACTTTGATTTATTCGGTAAGAAAGCTGGTGGTATCTCACGTTTATTTTTACGTAAAGTTCCAATACAAGTCAGGCGATATTCTTTCAGTAACTGGTCTGCAAGAGGCACCGAGGTGAACCAATTATCAAAGGTAATGTTTCGTCCAGAACCTTTGATGCTCTCAGCTAACTTTGTGACGTAGTCTGCCGCCGTCTTTGCCTCGGTTCCTTTGCCTATGTAGGGAATTGCGTCAAACATATAATATGTTTTAGCATCACATATGGCCACAATTTTCATGCCATATTTGTCCGGTTTCGAAGATATATAAACACGAAAGGGACACTTTCCTCGAAAACCTAACAGTTGCTCATCAATCGTAACGTAACAGTGTGGTTGGTATGCTTTTGTGCAATTGTTTATAAAAATATTCCATGCTTCCCGAACAGGTGCAAATTTATCCTCTTTATCACGGGTGTCCTTATCATCAAATCTTAGGCAAAGTAGCAGAAAATGAAATCGACTCTCGGACATTATTGATTTGTACACAGGGGTACTCGTGGGCGCCCACATTTCAGTTGCACTTTTTTTACTATCTTTGTTTACCGCGGCATAAAATAGTAGCCCTATGAGTGCCTCTATCTCTGTTTTGTCTGTTTGATGAGTAAAACGTTGGTCTTTGTATTTGGGAGCCCGTCTGCCAATTTCTTGGTTCGTGTATGTAAGTACTATGTCGAGAGGTTCAGAGAATAAAGTCATAAACGCACATTTTTCTGTTTCAATACTAAAATGGACTTGCGAAGATCTTTGGATGCTTACTATATTACGCTGAGGTGTTCTGCTTGATGATGGCGCAGAAGCAGACCAAACATGTCCATTCTTACCTCTCAAAACACTCCCTCGAATCTGTGACAAAGGCACATCATCTTCGTCTGAGCCGGAAACAATGTCGTCTTGTTGGGAATGCACGGAGACGTTATCTTCATTTTCAGAAGCCTCCTCCACCTCTAATGGCTCTGTTTCACTCTCATCATCCTCAGCAATATTATTAATGTACCGCTCAAGCTCTTCATCATTACGAAACGCCATAATGAACTGAAAATAACATATAAAAAAATACAGTAACAAAAAAAAATAATTACGTCAATAGTAACAGGGGTGCCGAAACACCCCACACATACCTGTGGAACGAAATTGACGTGTTGCCGCTCCCACCGCGCAACGGCTACTGATGACACACGGTAAGACAAAGGAATACACGAAATGCTAGAGCGAGACAGCAAATAATTTTCAATATATCGGCACGTGATTGCCCGCGTGGGGTGTTGGGGCACCCCTGTTACCATCCTAGGGTTAATGTAGAATAATGTCATAAATAATAACAGGCAACTAGCGATATACATCGGCAACTTTGGTCCGTCCCGTCATTGATAATCCCTGACTAATCTAAAATGGCTTACAGCCTATTCCAATAAGTTTCTCTCATAACCACGATTCCCACAATATCCATATACGCTATGTTTGGTCTACCTATTCGTCAGATCCTCCTTCAAGACAATTGAACGAGAATACACTTGCAGCAGCAACCAAAATGGCTTAAAACCTATT
The DNA here is from genome assembly GCA_027564375.1 of Micropterix facetella. Taxonomy (NCBI): domain Eukaryota; kingdom Metazoa; phylum Arthropoda; class Insecta; order Lepidoptera; family Micropterigidae; genus Micropterix; species Micropterix facetella. The sequence goes on along the minus strand of JAOPUG010152786.1, from coordinate 5,030 downwards.
CAAACAAATTTATTTCGTAACCACGATTCTAAAAATACCCATATATGCTATGCTTGCTCTAGCTATTGGTCATATCCTCCTCCAGGCTAAGTAACCCTGGATACATCTACAGCAGCACCCAAAATCGCTTGAAACCTAATCCAACAAATTTCTCTCGTCACCACGATATGCTTGATCTACCTATTGGTTAGATCCTCCTCCAGACTAAGAACCAGGATGCACGGTGATACTGCTTAGGGTCACCCAGGAAGGCTGCTTACCAAATTTGGTTAAGATCAGACAACAGGAATTCTTCGGACATACGAAAAAATAAACTAGCAAACGCACAGCAGACTATATGGCCCGTCCTACTACATTACATTTTATCGAACTAATTTTTGAGCAAGTGCGTAATCGAAATTTCGATGACGAAAATAGCTTATATTTTCGTAATCGAAAATATAAGCTATTCAACAAAATGTATCTATTCAGTGTTTCATTTAAACTGAAATAATCGTTTCGCGCTCACATCAAGGGATATAGAGGCAATCAACTATAGATAATTAGGGATAACTTACGGATAATCATTGGATAAAGTTACTTAAACTTGAAGTATTTAAAACAAAATCTAAATCTTTTAAACCTAAGACTCCTTCTTTTAAACCCAAGAAACTTAAATCTTTTAAACCTCAAATTTCTATCCAATAGATTTACTTAATATAGTGAATTCCATGAGTCATTTCATACAAATTTCAAAACTTACAATTTTCGAATGTTAGTAATTTTTGTTATTCTCAAACTATATCGTCACCTATTTATTACAACTTTGGATTTATTATCATTACTTGGGCGAACCCGTCACCGTGAGGCGTTTCAACAAACTTTATCGCCATGTCGCCCCGAAATGAGCGCAAGGAATTTGGACAATACATAACCACAATCCAACGTTGCATCAGCCGTCGAGAGTCCAACTCCTTACCACGAGGCACTGGAAATTTTCAAAGCCAGTTGGCCATTCTCGTGCCCTAGCTACCAAATTTAGACCGATATCTTAATCCATCCTTTTGGTTTAGGGCTCGAGGTTGCTTGTGCGACCTCTACCTGGTGTGATAACGCGTTATTCCCTTACTCGGAAATATCGCGGAACCATGGCGTCCTTTACTCGCAATGTCACCCGAGATCGGTGGCCACCAGGTCGTTTCTAAGGATATGAGACACCAGGTCAACATCTACCCCGCGCCTTAAGAATCCTTACGCAACTAGAATCCCCCGGCAATTCGATAGTCGAGCAAGGCTGTAAAGCGACCAATACATCAACCGTCCAGGGCCGCCCGATATGTTATCCCAGGTGCGACCGCAAAGCGGGTTTCACCGGATTAGTCCCTCGTCGGGGAGGCTACCGGATGGGAACTGAGCCGTGAGTGGGGCCGACTGGTGTAATAAGAGCCCGAGCTGCGCAGCCCCTTTAGGCCCCGAATGGGGCTGTAATTGTTACAACTAGTAACGTCAAATTCACAAAATTGTGGTTATTCTCTAGGCAAGTACGCCTACTTTATCGCGTATGATACCTGAAAAAGCAGATGTACGCGTATTTATTATTTTACTATTGGTATTATGATACACATGTGAAATTTTACCGTTCGGCAGCAGTAATCGGAAGTTAAAAGTTTTTTTACAGCAAAGCCGTGTATAGGCAGTCGTGCGCGTATACACAGACGTACCCGTATAAGCAGTTGAGTTTAAAGAATTGGACCGAATATGTGTTGAATATTTTAAATGAGTTTATATTAGTGGTTGTGCATTTTACAAATACTAGATAGCAATCAGTGGTAATATATAGGTATCTTGATTAAACCACAGATCTGTCTGCAATAACTAGTAATTTTTAGAGACTCAAATTGTCTGAATTTTTAGTTATCTAGTTGTAGCATTCAGGGGACTATATCAGACTTATTTTTTTTCTCAATAAAATTCATTAAAATGCAGCCACAAAACTCCTCCAATAAAACTAGCTCATCAACAGTTTTAACATAACTATTAAAGGTGATTACTTCTCTCAAACAGTGAAAAACTGACATTTTGCAGTCAAATTTCAGTTACTGCAGTGTTCATTTATACAATAATAAACGTATGAGTCTTCTAGTAAATTTCTTATTCTTTAGTGCTATAATGCAAAATTTCATTATTTTGATTTTTTTCTGAATAAAAATAAGTAAAAGCTGAAGTCATCACCTTTTTGTGTTTTGCATTTTTCTTGGAATCTAAAGAGGCAAACAATTTTAAACTATATTGTTAAGACTAACCAAGTAAATGATTAAAATATAATAAAGCTATATTTTTCATTCTTTTAATTTTTTCATTATAATCTTTCAATCAATCAAAAAAATATATTATTTGTCACTCGCGATTTCAGAAGAATGGTATCTCCGCACAAGCGATAATAGCCTTTAGATGCGCTGATGTTTCTCTTGGCGTATCATTCTGCTTTATTTAGCCAATAGCAGCCCCTTACACTTAACTTAAAATCCAGGTTTTTGCTTTAATTTATTTAGGTGAAATAATAGGAATCTCTTAAAGTAGCGCTAATTTCGTATGATCTCATTATTCGGCTTCCTTATCAAATATTGAACCCGGCAGATGATGCAAAGTAAATATTTAAGCATAACTATTTTTAATCGCTCGAAAAAAATCCGCTAGCCCATTTACAAATTTAATTGTCGTCATTGATAAAGAATGTTTTCTTTATTATGACTAATTCTGTTATCGATGGAATATTTCGTGAATGTATCGATACAAATAGTTAACTTATGAACATAATATGAGACAGCCCAGAATAACGTAAATTTAAAGTCATGTATATGTAACGCGATTACAAGCATTTAAAGAGGGCATACATGCGAAAGCGCTCAACAACAAAAACATCGCTTAAGACCTCATGCGGGCTAAAAATAGCCCCCATGAGCACGGTTTCCTCAAAGGTAGATCCACGGTCTCCAACCTTGTCCTATTTACGATAATGTTACTTCCCAGATAGAAGGTGGGTGTCAGATGGAAGTGATATACACTGACCATAACAAGGTTTTTGATCGTATTGACCACCACCTGCTCCTTCATAAACTCAAAACCGCTGGTATTCATGAAGATCTTTTGATATGGTTCACATCCTACATTAAGAATAGATCCCAGGAGCCCAGGCAGTATGTTCAATGGTTTCTCTTCAGGATGGACGTTCATACCATCGGGTGTCCCGCAGGTATCCCTCTTGGGACCGTTACTTTTTCTCATATTTATCCTTGATATCGATCAATGTTTCTTGACTTCTAGAATATCTCTGTTTGCTGATGATATGAAGTTCCTTAAAGTCATCAGTAGTTATTTTTCTGCTATCTTCTTCAGCGGGAATGTCAACAGATTTGACCTAAATATTACCAAGTGTTCGCTTATCACGTTTACTCGAAGGCCTATGCCATTAAACTATCTTACCAACTCAAAGGCTGTCCAATCAGCAGGGTAGAAACCGTAGAAGATTTGGGTGTCTCTAGATTCCAAGCTATTATTCGACGCACATATCCACAATATTGTGTCTAGGGTATCTGGATTTCTGGGATTTCTGATGCGTATTTGCTCAAATTTTAAAAACATTCAAATACTTAAAATACTGTACTGCAGTGTCGTCAGACGTCATCTAGAGTATGCATCCCATATCTGGAACCCTGGATACCGTGTTTATATAGATATAATCGAATCTGTCCAGAGAAAATTCGTAAGGTATCTGAATTTTAAAATAAAAACACCTTCATCTCAGTATAAAGAGACATGCTCAAAGCAACATCTCCTCCCCCCTGACTATTAGAAGAGATATGGTGGACATACGAGTAACATATGTGATTAGTATCGCTCATGGATCCGTACATTGCTCCTACTTATTGCGTAGCATTAACCTTAAGGTATCGGTCAAATCTCATCGTCGTAAAACATCTCTCCATTTCCCTACTGTGGCAACAAACTACAGGTAGAACTGCTTCTTCTGAAGAGCTCAGAATAATTTTAACAAAGTTCGTAATGATTTAGACATTTTTCACAGCAGCATTCCTTCGTCTAAGCGCTATCTACATATCTATTGCGCTTCTCAGACTGTATAAACATTAAAATTATTACATTTAATTTATTTCAACAATCTCATGATGATAAAATAATTCAAAATGTAGTCATATTATTAATGTATTTACCGATCTGTGAAAATTTAAAAATGACTTTTAGATATACATTGTATTGGCTATCAAGATATTACAATTGTAAATTTTCCGAATATAATAAAAAAACCTAATAATAAAATAAAATAAATAACCGAAATAAAACGTGTAAGGACAAATGTTTAACGTATTTAATCATCTTGTAGTAGTAGAAGTAGTAGTAGTGTAGTAGTAAAATGAGCGGGGGGCTTGTCTCCAGCTCTTGTTTTCACCTGGATCTATGAGATATTTTGTAACTACCCACTGTGTGGTTGAGTCAGTGGTCTGCTAGAAGCCCGGCACTACTTACCAGTCCATACAGATAACTGACTTTCGGAGTTGGGCAGATCGCTAGGTTCGAAAAAAAGCCCGTCCCAGTAAACTGTGCCTTTTCGATGCAAAGGCCGGACAGCGACCCACTTCACTATATATCCTACAGTCCTTGCTCTCGGTCAAGCCATGGTTGAAGAGATACGCTCTAAGGGTCGTGTATTCAGTGAGGAGACCGATAGTTGTTCTAAGGCTCTTCTTGCTCATGTCAAATAGTGCCCTGGTTCTCTTAGGAAGTGGTTGCTCTATCAAGGTTTTTGCATGGTAAGAGCCTTGACTTTGCTTCCAGGATGCCCAATGTTTCTGCTCCAAGCAGTCCCTGCTGATTTTTTTGCCCATAGCGAAGGGGACGCCAACTACTGGCTCCGCCAGGCATTCCAATGTGTCCAGTTTTGCCAGTCTGTCGGCCTCTTCATCGCCGGGTATACCTTGTGGCCAGTGACCACATTGGTGTGATCTTGTTGGCTTTCCCAATTAATTGAACCCTTG
>JAOPUG010151197.1:0-12405 GCA_027564375.1 Micropterix facetella | reverse complement strand
ATAATGCCAGAAGATTATCTTTCGAATAAAGTAAATTTCATGTCAATTTAAAAAATCATCTTTGTTTTATTCCATTTAAAAGTTCTATACCTCTATAAAAAACACCCTTTATAAAACACGTCATAACCTCTCTCCAACAAGTAAATCAACTAAACAAGCACGCGCTTTGAGGTTTTTGTTAGAGCATATTTATCGTTTCTTGGTTTTTATGGACATAAACCTTTTAAGAGCTAAAACTAAATTAATAACGCTTGAGATTGATTTTGAAAATTCGTTATAATTTTCTTGTTTATACATGTTTATGTGCTTTTCTTATTTAGATTGTGTAGAATATGGTTCTTAAGCCCATATAATTTTAATGTTATTTCCGCCAAAAATGGTCGATTGGACAGACAAGCGCTAGAGCGACGATATGGTAAAAATATGAAATATCGGAAAAATATGATATAATACTTAAGCCGTAATTTTTAGTATAAGTAAAACTATGAGACATACGTTATCAGACTATGCGAATATGACGATATACCGAATTTAACTCCTCAACTACGGGTGGCCCATATATAAGCCACATATTATGTTTCATTTGTGAGTCAGCCTTAGCCGACGGGCTAGCTTCAATCGAGATAGATTGCTGACAAATGTTTCGGCTTGAAACAAACGGCTTGATAGTCGCTCATGTTGGTAATTTAAACGGTATTATAGCGAATACTTTACTTATGGTCTAAAATCAAGCGACTACCATGATTAATTAACTTTCCATAATAATGAATGATAATCATATCTGTAAATGGTTAAAGGAAAAAAAATATATAAAATGTTTTACTATGCTTAAAAGTAGTAACATTAAGAACTAAATACCTATGTAATATATAAATGTAACTTAATAGTACATTCACTTCTCTGGAATTGTTGCTCTAGCCGGGCTGATATCTTCCCGTGACGAGAACGTGCGTCTCGATCATTTACTTTGAATCAAAGGCCGAACGCAGGTACGATGTGATCTGGTTGATTTTCCATCATACAGTTCTTGTTGTGTGATCGTTTGCTTGAATTTAATACGGTTTTTTATTTTCCAAACTGCTTTATTAAATCGTAGACTATCGCGGTTATTTGACATTATAAAGAAGATTAACGAATTGGCCGCGTGAAGTTTTTCAGCATCCGACGTTACAGAAAAAACTAGCGCGAATTGTGTCGTCGTTAGAATGTTAAAACAGGCCATGATAATAATGTGATTCCGAATTGTGTGCGGATTCATCCCCGAAAAGATATCCCGGGTTCTACTGATATTTTTCGTGTCGCCAGTGTCATATTGCTTCGAAAGTTGATACAAAACAATAGGTACAAATTTGATAAGGTTCAGAAGGATTTATTAAGTATTCATCTAGAATGAAGCAGCGTGTTAGGTTGAAAATATTTTAATAAGTGCGACATTGTCTCCTTCTGCCAATCGGAGCGAACTCTAGAATTCTGCGAGGAGTCGCATAATGCCAAGTTTGTGCATCTGGAAACCGCAAGGCATTTCCGCAAAAGGTACTAGAATACGCTGTAAGTACCATTATCAGTCTTTCGGAAATTGGCATTAACCAGCCGACAAAAGAAATCCTTAGCAGGGGATTAAATTATGTCTGACTCCGAGCTATCTGCCTGTAGAAAGTATCATCGGCTGCATTGAAGAAGTCATCTCTCGTAACAAGATCCCTGCACCAGAGGCCAACTTATTACGACAGAATGTGGCTGTTTTCATACGCAACGCCAAACTCTCAAAGCTGAACAGCGCACCCACCCAGAGGAATGCATAAAAATCTCTGCGGGATAACAAGGATATAGTATTGTTGCGGGCCGATAAAGGCAACTCAATTGTCATACTTGATACTGTGGATTACGAGCAAAAAATTGGGATGCTCCTAGGAGACACCGACACTTACGAGAAGGTGAATTATAATCCCACAGCCAGAATTAACAGGCAAACAAGAGACGTTATTAATAAATCTGTCACTTCCCTCCCAAAAATAGCGTATCTCACCAAACCACGCAACAACATAAAGCCCCTAAAATTATATGGCTTACTTCAAATCCATAAGGATAATGCCCTATTGAGATCGATTGTAAGCCAAATCGATAGTCGAAACACTTAGCTGGTATTCTCCAACCGCTTACGGGTAAAACAATGTATTACGTGAAAAACTCACGGCATTTTGTAAGCATTGCTAAAAGCTTAAAACTGCACGAACACGAAATTATGGTGTGCTTTGACGTCGAGTTTCTCTTTACGAATTTGCCCATTTCGGAGTTGCTTACAGTGGTGAGAGACAAACTAAGGTCTGAGGACCTTCCGATTAGTTATGCCGACATGCTTCAACATTGCCTGACATCCTGCTACTTTCTGTGAAGCGGCGATTATTATAAACAAATCGATGGAGTAGTAATGGGATGCCCCGTATCGCCGATAGTTAGCGACGTATACATGAAATATTTTGAGGAACTAGCAATCAAAACCTCCAAAATTAAACCCACTCTTTGGCTTCGCTATATGGATGACACTTTCTGGAACCTAAAGGATAATATAAACACGGTGGAAGAATCCCTGGATCATCTAAATTCCATACACCCAAAAATTAGATTTACCTATGAAGTAGAAAAGGACAGCTCTCTGACTTTTTAGATGTCAAAGTGGCGAGGAGAAGTGATAATAGATACTCTCGGACATACAGTATATCGGAAGCCCACGCATACGGACAGATATTTGCATGCCAGCTCACACCGTAAATCGAGCATGCGATCTATGCGACTCTGAGCATTTTCCGCAGGAGGTGGAAAATGTTAATAATGTCCTTAGGTAAAATGGTTACAGAAAATATCACGAGACACGCACACGATCCAATACAGATGAACGAAAACAAGACAAAATGGCTTTATGAGTTTTATATTCTGCTTTTTTAAAATAACAAATCCCTAAAAAAAAATATTTCTAGAAATTTCGCTTAAAATAGACTGAGTGCGAAAATTAGAAGATATTTTCATATTGCTTCGGCCATCTAAGTGGCCAAATCTTGAAATCCTGCTCAGATTTATTACTATGCAAGATAACTCAAGTTAATTACTTTCGATTAAAAAAAAATATTTTGGCAATCGATAGTTATGGCCAATGGACAAAGCCCAGTTAATTTTGGGGTATATATAACCTAAGGTAATTTTTTATTTTAATAATAAAATACAATTAATTGAGTTGTGTTTTTGCGAGCGCTGAGCTATCAGGGGATCACACTCGATGAGGTGACCATATACGCGCGCCCGCCAGCGATCGAGCGAGACGCTAATCGCTATCAGCGCCTCGCTTGCTCGCCGGTGGGTTGTATTGAGGACTCCTCACAATACTATCGCATCGTATATGATCCCGTGATAGCTCAACGCTTGCACAAACTCGAATATACACTATAACTCGAGTAAACTGCGACCGATTTAGAAAAATCTTTCGGCAATCGATAGTTATGGCCAATGTGTAGAGCCTAAGCCCTCTGCTGCCCGAGGCGAGGAGCCCTGTCTTCCGCTACCAAGGCAGTCACCGAGGCCCACTCGCACGCCTCTTTTATGAGCAAAATCTAGATAAAAGTCACACGGGGCTAGGTCTGGTGAATACGGAAGGAGGGGAATGATAGTCCACACCTGAGAATCCAATATTCTGGCTACAATGCCCAGTGAACACCCACACCAGCATGCTTTAGCTTTGATTAGCACTATTACATGGTTGTAAGCTTTGAATAACACTATTATATGTAAAGCAATGAAAGATTCATTCATATCGACGATTTGCCATTGTAAATTAAAGCACAATATGTTTCTTTAAACAAAAGAGTTAATCATTGTCTAATGGTCTATTCAAAATTGTCAAATTAAAGAAAACGTCTGTTTCATGGAGACAACATTACTTGCATTTATATTTTTCCCCTTTATCGTGTTTATTATAAGTAACACGAAAGATTTCTCTCAGAGCAATTCAAGCGCAAGAATATTTGGGACGTCGTGAAATTTATCTCTGACGTAACATTTGAACCCCTTCCACGCAGTAATTCCTCTTCATTGAGGGAGGCATTACAGGAGTAGCACAATGGATATCTTGTGGTTTACGTGCTCAGTTCAGGTAGTTCCTTTAACCTACCCTGAACATCTTAATACATTATACATATATACAAGAAAATAATCATATAGGCCGAAGTTTGACAAACCCTTGGGTTTCCCCCAAGTTTTTATTACGTTGTTTCTACGAAGCATAGGGAAGTCTCGAACTATTGGATATCAAAATGCAGTAATATTTATAAGTTATTGTGCAGTATAGAGACAAAATAATCAAAAACATGGGTTTATACCTTTTTAGGATTTCATATTCTTTAACTCTATATAATTGTTGTCACAAAACACTTCAATACACTAACTTTTGAATGAATGTATACTGGCAATATAACTGTTTTTTAGATATATCGACTACTATTTATTATGAAGCCACTCTTTATCAGATGGATTATTTTTTTCAGAATATTTATTTATTTATTCTAAGATTTATTAACCTATTTACATCACTAATTTTTAAATATTTTATCGCTAAATTAGAAATTCCTACATTAAAATAAGTCTTGGATTTACCCCTTCACTAGGCCTGTGTTGAGGCGGGTACCAGTAGCACTTTTACTAATAAACAAGAACGAAAGATGGCATAAATCGCCAAAATCTTTACCTAATTAAACATAAAATTATCTGAACCTAGTAAATTTCTAAATATTTTATTTTAAATAATAACCTAACAATTATTGAAATTAATGAAACATTGAAATATTAAATTTTGTGAAGGGGCATAAATCGCCAAAAATCTTACTAAATTAAACATATCTTAATATAATAAATTAATGAAATATTTATATAATGAAATTTTAAAATACATTATCCTAAATTACCTTAACTTAACCATAGTTAAACATACACCTTACATACTTACACTTGATGATAGTCCTGATATGCACTTCTTGTAATAGTATTACTATTAGTTTTATGATGTAATGTGAAGCCATTCCTCGCACTTCGACTTAAATTTATCAAGAAGCCAACGTAGAACCATTTTCCTAAATACTGGATAGCTAGCGTCAGTTTATTGCAAATCCAAAGATTTATTGTCATTCGACGTAACATGTCCTCATCCTAATCTCCGTTTATCTCTGTTTTTATCTCATTTTAGGTCCATAGTCTTCAAGATTTGAAATGTTGTCATTTCTTTGGTAGTACTTTAGAACCTTTCTCGTATGTCAAGTACGTTAAAGTTGGTAAATAATTTTACCGATGGATAAAAAACGGTTTCTTATTGATAACTCTAATTAAGGACTTCGAGCAGATATTAGGATATCCAACATAGTCTTTGCTGCCCCGCTCCATCCCATTTGTCCGTAAGTAATGATAGATTATGCCAGTGCGAAGTAAGTTGATTTTAGCATATATGGATTTATAATGTTACGTATGTTCAGCTTTCGTATCCGTAATGCAGTCTGGTTAATTGCGTTTTGCCAGTGTATGAATATGTCGATTTGAATTCCTAAGTATTTGACATTCGAGCTGCAAGAGTTGACATATTAAAATCCTGTTTTAAGTGTAAACGAGGTTTTTAGCAAAATTGCCTAGAAATTGCCCTCTTAATATGAATTCGCTGGTCACGAAGGGGCGCAGTGTAATCGTGCCTCAATTCCACCTTAAGCGTACATTTCTTCACTCAGACTTCTCACGGCGCCGCGCCGAGTGTATATTTCAGCACGAGACGTGCGCCGCGGAGAGCTTAGGGATGGTGCACGCGAGTTTCAGCTCACGAAACGCCTTTCGAGGAAGACTTAATGTGGAAATAAAAGAAAATATCGACAAGCGGCCAGCTGCACGGCAACGTTTGCCTCAATGGCTAGAGCGAATTCAACACTAAAACGTCTGCCGTTGACTTTTAAATTAACTTTGCAATTGTTTCAATTTCATTGAAATTTATATTTGAGATACTTTTGTCGTGTTTGCAATCACTAAAGCAAAATGGAAAGATGTGTATATTCTTTTATTATTGTTTAAAAGTAAAATAATGAGAATGTAAAACATGTAATACCTCGTTGTAGCGAAATCCGGGGACCTAATGGGGCCATGCAGCTCAAGTAATAAGGCCAATTTATCAACTCGGTCGACCCGACTCACAGCTCAACTCCCACTAGAATCTTCCTCGAAGAGGGACTAAACGGTGGCCCCGCTGTGCGCATAGCAGCTGATCTGGGAGAATACCTCAGGTGGCCCTGAATGTCTGTGCACTGGACAGTTTACCGGCATTTGCTCAACATACCTTCTTGAAGAGAGACCTTCTGTAGCTCAGATATATGCGGTGACATGGTCAGATCCTCTCTGTATCCTGGTAATGCGGTGACATGGAATTGAAACCATTAAATGGATGATATCTCTTGCATCCCGGTTTACCGGATTTTGCTCAAAAACAAATATCCGGGTAAGTTTGGAAGCGTAATGCGACGAGAAAGCGAGGGTAGTTGGATGCCTTAAGCTATCTATTCTTAGAAACAATACGTTGGCTATCCGATCTCGGCTAGCAATCGCCGCTTACTTAATGTAGAAAACCGCGTAAGCGACTTCGAACCTGTTACCAGATGGGAGGTCGGAGAAATCTGATCACATCTAGGAGTAATGGCGCGATGGATGCCACACTGGACTTGAAAATACCCGGTGCCTCGCGGTAAGGAGTAGGTCTCTTACGTGCTAAGACGGAGCTTGGTAGAGTAGCTTGTCTTCATCCTCAAGTCTCTGTATTTCATCTCGGGGTGACATAACGACAAGATTGTTGAAATGCTCCAGGGTCTCCGGGTTCGCCCGTAGCAGGTGACAATCACCACTGTAGCAAAATCCGTCTGCGTCAAGAATTTCCGTAGATGGTCGCACTGGAGTTCGTAGATTACACCCTGCATCGATACACTGTACCGGAGATTATAATCAATTACCTTTGACGACTTGTTTTCAGATCACTTCCGACTGACTTGGCCTTGTATGAGCTTGCCCTTAATATGATAGATACTCACCGACATTACTTTCCACATCTAGGAACTAATCGTTTACGATAACTGCAAATACCAATATACCTGGTTGAAGGAAAATATCATTATCCCTCTTTATATCACTTCTGGTGACTTATTAATGGGAACGGTGCTGCCCAATTAAAATGACAACACGAAGGCTTCGCTCAGTGATAACCAAACTTTTAAGCTACGGAATACAAAATACTACAGTTGAGTACTTATAGGCTTAGAACTGGGAACTTTTATTATAAAATTATATGGTAAGTAGAGATAGTTGCCTAACTACATAACATAACTTGCTTCCGGAAATAAGTATTCCAATTTATTAACTCTCATAATCGTGATTTTATAACAAAAGAAAAGAAAATATTTCTCTTGAAAACGCCGAGATAATTTAGGGATTCGTTCCAAAACAAAATAAATTGCTTTATACAAATTGTAATATCTACCAATAATTTAATCAAACAAAAGGACGGAGGGAAGTATTGACTCAGTGTAGAATAATATTAATTAAATTAGAAAGGAATGAGAAAGGAATGAGAAAGGAGTACGAAATGAAACGAGGGCCTTTAAACAAACTGAATAATTCAAATACCTTCAATATAATTTTGAAATACTTTATCATTGAGATATTTTTGTCAATAGATAATAACTTTCGAGACTTTTGGATATTTTAAAATAAACGCTCTCAAATATCCACAGATATTAAAACTTGCTTCAGTACTTATGACCACTTGAGTTATTTATGGATGCGCTCATTTCGAAATATTACCAGACTTAGATACCGCGCCAAAGTCTCAAGAACAAAAAGTCTCAAACGAAAGTGGAATAAAACGGAGCGCGGTGTTGCCAATCTTGTTAAATAATAAAAGTAGAAGAATGAAATAAATTTAATATCAAGCCCTTGTACGTTGCGTCGCTTACCTTTGATGGCTTACCAGAATAAATATTTAAAAAACGTTTAATAAATTTAACATAATTTCACGGGTTTGACTTTTTGATACAGTATGTTGAAGTTTTGACTTGACATTTCAACAGCCATTGCATCCAAAAGTAGATGGGTAAAATTCACACAAAATATGATAAGAAATAATAAAATAAACGGACTCTCGATACATATTTTTTTTGCTCGCAAAGAACTTTGTCCTCGTCTGATTTAACCTAATATTATTGAAAATTTATTCTGTAGATAAGATGAATGGAATATTCGAAAAAGTATGAAGCGGTGACAAATCAAATCTGAAATTATAGACTATAATCTTCAGTGACATTAAACCAATCGCCATATATAGTGACTATTTCTATCTTAGAACGAGTGCAATCCTTACAGTAGACCACGAACCTCTTTCAGACATAAATCACACGTTTTCGCAGATCATTCATGTCAACATTTTGGTGACATCAGGTAAGGAATCCGCGAGCATGCCGAAAACGTGACGTTTTTGGCTGCGGGACTTCCATCTCAAGATATCCAGAGGTCCAGCAAGTGCATCCGAGTGACAGGGCACTTGTAACAATCGGCTGAAAAAAAAAAGTTAATATACAAAAATAGTCGACAAGTAGCATTATCTTAGAACGTCTACGGAAGGTCAACTAACGACTTTCAGGTGGTCTACCCGGATTCCGGCGCATCCGTGGGTACCTAGATGTTTCTATTCTTCAAAATAGAAACTCGAATACCCGAACACGACTATTATGATGCTAAACTTCTGGAGGTAACTAGTTAAAAGTTTAATGAAAACCAAAACAGATTAAATAATTGGTACAGCTCATTTAGATGTGCGCGTAGCACCCAGATAGTAGTAAATATATTTTTAATTAGGATTAAAGCGAGATAGAAAACATGATTACCAGACAGCTTCAATCTATCAAAAATTATTAACAAGTATGTATTGATATTATACGCTGGTCGATTAAAAAAATACATTGAACTTCCGATTATTTTAAAAACCGTTATTTAGTTATCAATGATATTTTATCCTAATTGAAATACTCGTATTCCCATCGGACAAAAGTAATGTTTGGTGGATAACCCCATTATTAGCCATGAAAACGTTGATATTCGATCGACTTGGCAAGCTTATTTCGGTTTAGACTCATCAGCTCTAATTGGTATTTTATTGGGAATGTTTCAACATTATTTTCTTCATGCACTCCTTGTGCTTCTTCAATTATACTTCATCATCCCCTGGTACGTTTGCATACGACTGCCCCTATATAGCCCCGCTTCAGAGTTGACGGTATCTTCTACCAATTTATCACTATTAGTAAGGCATTATTAATCGAATTATGTTATAGAAAATATTCCAGAAATTTAAATGAATAGAAAACAAAGCATGTAATTTTTTGGCAAAAATGATTATTTTGTAGGGTTTTTAAGCTGCACATACAACATTGTAGGGTTGTAGGGTTTCTTGAATAAATATATGTCACAATGCTTGAATTTGATTTTGGTCTACAATTTTGATAAAATCCACGTCCCACATATACGTAATGTATAATTAAAAACGCTGCACCAATGCCAGTAGTCACGCTATGGTCGGTTAGACGGAGACACTCTTTCAATGTGGCTGTAACCGAAATGGCGAAACAGTACTTGTAGTCATTGCGCTCGATCCGTGGGTTGAGAGTAGAAGGATGACATAAAGTTCAAAACTATACATGCTGTACTAACAGAGTAGCACGAAATACTGAGACCCTGTTGTTTGACCACTTCATCACGCAGCTCGTTAAGGATCACGTAGATTTCAAAGGAAAGTTAACGAAGTTTGGACTCTCCGACGTTCCGTGGTATCCGTGTGGATGTGGTCGTCAAATGGCGGAGCACATCATTCGACTTGCCCAATATTGGAGTCGGTGAAAGGAAAACTCCCTTCGGCTGCCTGTGCGGGGACCAATACCTTGTCGATATGGTAGCCAGATTTCATGGGCGACGCTACGATTTTTGCTCTATATCGTATCTTCATCGATGTGGGTTGCTATTTATAATATCTTGAGGCAGGATAAGTGTTAGATAAATACTATGTAATTAACTGTTCGCCTAAAATATTTCATTGTTACATTAATACTAGTGGTAATTACACTATCTTATACAATTAATGGGAATATGTTATTATGGCAGCACCACACCACGGTCCGAGCGTAACATAGACCGACGAAGGGGAATGCGCAATTTACTATTCGCCCAGATTAATTTGAAAGGAGCAATAAATTCGCTGAAAGTTTTTTTCGCTGCAGGCGAGCCTCGCTGAAAGCAAAGTTTCTCTGTGGCAAGCGTCCTGAAAAAAGCCTATAAATTGTTCGGGTGTGTTATTACCCCACCACACCGATCCACGGTCAATGGATGTAACTAATGTACACACGTAGCAGATTAATACGAGTATAAGATTAATGTATAAGGTTACTTTAGATACTTTAGGTTACTTTAGTCAGACAGGAAAGAGGAAAATGACGGGAAAATTAATTTTATTTTTATCTGTCAAGGAGGGAAAACGTGTTCAAACTATAATGTAATAATAAATATTTGAATAATTATAAAATTAAGTTATGTCCTTAGATATACATAAGAATTGTTTCCTCGAGGTTTGCAAGCTATTATTTTTCGCAATAATTGACAATGAATTACAACATAAAGATACAAATTAACAAATAAGAAAGATTGCAATCAAAACAAACTAAAACTGATGATACCATATATTATAGTGATAATAAAGCCTTAACAGTCAAGAAATAAAATAAATATGGAAACAAAGGAGAAGATGGAAGTCGGAGAGGACTCGCTTTGAAGGTAGTGCTTGATGAAACACTTGAACCGAAATGTATCAACAAGTTAATATAGACGAAAATCTTCTCAAATGTATGTTTCGCACTTCCTGAAGAATGACTCCTCTAAACCCAGAATTCTTCTCCGTATTTGGCAGGTGGAAGAGAGATTTTAGAAGCCAATTTCTTCGACGAACACGGAAACTAAACAGTTGTAAAAGGCTCGAGCAATCGAAACCATCATTACAGACGTTCTGGAGTGTCATTATATATAGAATGGCTCTTTCACCGTAAAACTAAATTTTTATGAGGAATCCAAGAACTGCTACATAGTTCAAAAAGTAGAGAAGAAATAAATTGGAACCAACTGTACATATCCACATTAAAGATAACTGGTAGCAAATTGAGATATTTGCGAGAGCTTAAATTTCCATTGCCAGCGGACACGCATCACTTCTATGATTATTTGCCATGCGAATAATATTATTGTACATTTATAATTTTATAAAATTATACAATTATAATAATACATTTATTATTTGTTTGAATTTATTTTTCTGACCTTCCACACGATTAGTGCTTTATAGGATTATAATAAAATATTAAGTTTAATATGACCATGTTTAAAATTTAAGAGTAAATATAGGTGTTCTATACCTTTAATTTGTGTTTGAATTTAGATAAAATGCGACGACAAATTTAACGAAAAATTTATTTCATGCAAATTCATTTATTTCCTGAAAAAAATGCAAATATTTTGTGCTTTGTTCATGCAAAAGCAATAACACGCATCCCACATAATAACATGATGCAAAAATAACTTTTATAGGCAACATTTCATAAGCCACTTTAAAACCTAAATTAGTTGTTATTTGTGTTATTTCTAAATCTAACTCAATACTACATTAAAATATTTTAATTTAAATATTAGAATTATCTATTTTCATGGATACAATAGGAACAAAAAACAGCCTTTGCTCTCCTATAAAATTTGGTTCATATTGTTAATGAGGTCTTGCACTATAACCGTCGATATATCTATTGATGTCTACTGAACCTTGATATCCCTATCTTTTTTATCAGTAAAATCCCTATCTTTTTTATCAGTTTTATCAGTATCAGTAAAATTGACACAGTAGAAATTACATTAATGAGCAACTTACGGAATAAAGCGCAGAAAATCCTAAAATAAATTATAGAAAAGTAACCGAATACTAGCTGTTCACGCTCAACGGGCGGTTTTATATGAATGTTTTAAAATATTTATTATGAAGTTCGTAGAAAATATTCTTCACTTTTTTATATATATTATTTTAAGCATATGTGGTTACTTATTTAAAAAAAGTTAAATGAATTTCGACAAATAATTACCTCATTAAAATTGCGTTGAACTTGCTAAAAAATGGCAAAATTTTTGCCGCCTTTCTTGGTTATTTTAGTTAGGAAAATTATTGAAATTATAAGATCTTGTCTAGCGACTTTTTAAAACACATTGGAAACCTTATAAAAACATTTTTTGATTAATTTTATTTTTAATACTTCAGTTTCTATG
>JAOPUG010149252.1:0-12424 GCA_027564375.1 Micropterix facetella | reverse complement strand
ACCTTACCACCCCATTCACTCCCCCTTCGAAGCCATAGCATTTGAGATGCGGAAATCGCGGTTTTAGATATTTTTTCCAGGGAGGAGTTTATTATTTTCCTGGAGAGACTAAGATCCTTAAATAATGAAACCGCTCTTACGTATCTAAAGACTAATAGTTTGGGAATTATTGACGCAAGATGATATAGACCTGTTCGATATAGTTGACATTTCTGTCCTGGTACCGATTATTTAAGTGTAATTTTAAAGACGTTCACGTCAAAAATTTGGTCATGAAAAGCGCTGAGAAATCTATATTGTACATCAATAAAGAATCTAAATTGACTCAATTATTTGCCATATTCAATTTTGAACCTTTGAATTGCTACGTTGTCATGTATTCTGCCGTATGCCATATCTGATAAGGAAAATTCATCTTCTCATCGCAGTTATTTTATCTCTGATTCTGTAAGTATGTTTGGGTCGAGGGTTGTCAGCTGAAGGAACATCGTCTTTATCGACTTCCTATTTTTCTCATTTGAAATTTTTTCTTTTCATCTCTTTATATTTCTCCAGCCAACTAAAATACTTCTTAAACGTTACTCCAGGGCTCAGAGTTGTAACTGACTTCCAAGCGGCTGAGTACCATTTTCCATCGGACTTCTTCTCTGGAACAATCCACTCTTCGTCAGATTGTCTTTTACTACAGTTGAACTTGGCTATAAGGCTCACGAAATTTCCTGCATAATTATTTGTGATGTTATGCAGAAGTCTGTCAGCCTTTCTTTGTAGTAAGTCGAACGCCGCCCTTATGGAGCTCTATTCAACTTGGTTTTTCTCTCTGCATGTTTTTTTATGTCATCTAGAACACTTTCATCCGGCTTCCACGAATCTGCCAATTGGCACTTACAGTAATACGGCAAACTTGTCAAATGTTCACAGAATACATGCAAAAGTTATTTTTATTTAAATCGCATTGCAACATTTTCAGTCATTAGATTTGTGTTACTATATTTTCTTTCCTAAATTTTCGTTACAAGCATTTCCATTACTATAACAACTTAGGATTTAAGACCATTACTCGGGCGAACCTTTCACCTCGAGGCGTTTCAACGAATTTTATCTCTATATCGCCCCAAGATGAGCATAAAGAATTTGGACAATACATATCCACAAGCCTGCGTTGCCTCAGCCCGCGAGAGTCCGACTCTTTACCACGAGGCACTGGGAATTTTCAAACCCAGTGTGGTACCTTCGTGCCGTCGCTCCCAAATTTAGATGGATTTATTCATTCACCCGTTTGGTCTCAGGGTCGAAGTCGATTGCACAACCTCTACCTATCGTGTGGAGTTGAGCCGTGAGTCGGGCCGAACGGGTATACTAGATGGTCATATAGCCTGATCTGCACATGCCCCACAGCTCAGAACAGCTGGTTATTTCGCATCGCTGTATAGTTATCCGGCGCGTACAATGGCAAATTTCCAACTATTTATGGTAAGTAGGTACACATTTCCTTTGATGATGTTATATTATAGGTTTACATAATGTATGTAATAAACCATCAAAATTTAAGTGTATCATAGTCCATCATGCGCGAGCTATAGGTAAACCAAATTGTTGAAAGTAATTATATCTCAAACATTTTGTGTGGTGTTTTTATTTTATTTACTTCGGTTACCAAGTGGCCAATTCTTGAAATCCTGCTTGGTTTTATTGCTATGCACGACAGCTCGAGTAAACTACTATCGATTTAAAAAAAACTTTTAGCAATCAATAGTTATGGCCAATGTGCAAAGCCCAATGTTGATGTATATACGACCTACGTTTCATTTTTATTCTAGTAAATAAAATACAATTAATTGATGATTATGATTCCCTGATAGCTCAGCGCGCACGTAAATTCATTGAGGAGCTGCCGGCTCTTAAAGGTTCCGTGTAGTCTGGGCTATGATAGCCGTTATATGTCAACTTGGTCGGCCCAGATCGCGGGGCAGCTCCTATCCGGGAGCCTCCTCGAAGAGGGACCAACCTGGCGAACCCACTTTGTGGTGAATCCGGGGACGAAAACCCGGGCTGATCTGGACAGCTGGTGCACGGGGCGGGCAAACCGGCCGTGCTGTCACTGACTAATACTCGAAGAGTATAGAAGTGTATGCTTCTTAAGAAAGCAAGGGTAAGTAGGTACCTGAAACTGCTTATCCTTAGAAACGATGCGTGGGCCACCCGAGCTCGAGTGAAAGTTGCCGAGTAAAAGACGCCCTGTACCCGCGATATTCCAGCAAGGAATGCCGCTCGCTTGAGGTAGGGGACCGCGCAAGCGACCTCGACATTCAACTACGGGTATTCAGAGGAATCCAACTGAATCTGGGAGTCAGGGGGTGAGGCTGCCCGCAGTGTGGTACTTCCCTGTGCCTCGCTGCAAGGTGTTGGTCTCTTACGGGCAGTGGTGGAGCTTGGTACGTAGTTTATCCACGTCCACAAGTCTCTGTGTTTCGCCTCGGGGTGATAAAGTTCGCTGAAACGCTTCGGGGTGCACGGATTCGCCCGTAGCAAGTGACATATACTAAATCTGTGACGCGGGCCGCGTGGGGCTCGTATGCACATTATTTTCACAATCGTCGAATGAACGCCTGATACATTTTGATATTGGCTGAAATTTATTAACCTGTTTTGACTTGAGTGTTCGTATGTGAAATTTGTTTTTTGTAATACGGCTAAAAATGTCACTTCAACGCTTCAGCTATCATGTCTATCATATTTACTGTCATAATTTTTTAAAAGGAGAATAAAAATAATAATTATAATTAATACGCGCAAGTCTGATGAGTAAGTGTGAGTGAGTAAAGATAAGTAAGGGTACTTGCAGAAGAGGAAGAATATACTATTGGAAAAGTGACAAATAATGTACTTTATAACTAAATATTTATATTCTGATAATGTTACTGAAGGTACTAACACTTTTACAAAAGAAACTAATTTAAATTGATATATACTTTTTCCACTAAACGAAGACTCAAAATGTTTTGAACGTTATGTGTGAGAATTAGAAGTTATTACTTGAAATGTTGTTTTGAACTATGAATATGCTATGATACCCTTTTATCTAATGGGTTCTATACATTAAATCACTATTAGTATTATTAAACCTGAAAAAACTATATCAAACCTCTGAAAAAATGTAAATAACTCACCCCGTCCCTTTCGCTTATTTCTAACAACTAAACGATATTAAAATGTTGAGATATTTAGATACTGATATTGAGAATTTGAGACCAAAACAAGACACTTTATAATATATTTGATACAATATTTACAATTCAATTAAATTAAATGTTTTTACTGTAGGCGCCAGAATTGTAATGTATCGCCAAAGATTATATAACAGAGAGATTGCCTACGCTCATAGTTTCTTTCGGCAGGTCGAATTTTAATACAAAACGCAACATGTAAATGTTACTAATAGTCTCTAAATATAATTATTGCCAAAATATAGCATTGAAAGCAACCGCTTTTTCGTCGTAAAATGTGGGTGGCGCTGATGTCTTTGGGAGCCACACTAATAAATTTAGTAGGTGACTATAATAAAATTGATAAATAACGGTTCTTTATAAAGGACCGATTGATTATCGAAACACATTTACTGAACTAATAATAATAATTTTATCGAAATATTACTGCTATCTATCGTATGTTGTAATAGGCTTGTAAATTATTCATAGTATAACACCTGTAATTGCGCGCTAATTAATAGTTTCAATGTGATTCCTGTAGAAAAACTTTTTAACATCTTAACAATTTAACATAAGCATTAGCTATATAACTGCAACAGCAATGATATATGTAAATTTCGACTATTTCATTTTTTGGCATTTTTTTACCCACCGTAGAGCATTGATTAGAGTAGGATTATGTCATCTAAGCTAACAGCATAGATTGTGTTATTTAATCTATGCCATTATCAACTAGGTAGGTATGTCATGTCTATGATTACCGGTTAAAGTTCTCTTATCCCAAAGGAAACGTTTTATTTCTACTGAATAATACTCAAACGTAATAATAAAAACAAGAATACCAAAATGGAACGCTTAGAAAGCTACGAAAGTATCGATGATATTGAAATAAAAATAGACAGTAACATCGTTATTAAAAAGGAACAGCTGTATTCATCAGACACGGTAGAGAACAATTTGGTATTTGAAGAGGATGTTATTCGCGCCATCGAACCGGAAAGAATCGATGATATCGAATCGGATGTTGAAGAAAAGGAAATCAAATTGAAAAACGTCAAAGTTATTGTGACAAGATTTGATGACTTCTCTTGCGTTGTGTGTGATTGCAATCTCGATACGAGGCAAGTGCCTGTTTGTAAATATAACAAGGAGATTGTATTGATTTGCAATGACTGTAAAAATCCAAAAGAGAAGAAGTTTATGTGTGTGAAGTGTGACCGTGGCTTTCATGAGAGGCGGCGCTTGATTGATCACGCAAATGCATTTCATCTCAAATTGAAGAAATATCGGTGTGGAGAATGTGAGGGTGCTTTTGCACAAGCGAGATATTTAAAAATCCACGTTAATTCAATACATCGCCGTCTGAAATACGAATGCTTGGCATGTGAGAAAGTATTCACTCAGCGAGGCGCTTTGACTATTCATGTTAATTTCGCCCATAGGCAATCAAAGACATTTGCATGTAGCGAATGCAAAAAAATCTTTCCAACCCAATCAGACTTAAAACAGCATATTGATTGCGTCCACCGCAAAATGAGAGAATATTCATGTGAGCAGTGTGGGAAGGCCTTTTATTTTAAAAGTGGCCTGACTAGACATGTCAATTCTGTACACCGGAAGTTGAAACCATTCGTTTGCTACAAATGCAATCGCCTCTTTGGACATAAGGAACATTTAAAGACTCACAAAAACTCAATTCATCTTAAAATTAAATTTACTTGTGCGAAATGCAACAAGTCCTTGTCGACAAAGGGACATCTAATCAAGCATATTAATGCAATTCATCGAAGATTAAAGCTATTCATTTGCACGAAATGCAATAATGCATTTGGTTATAAGGGCAATCTTATCAAACACATAACTTCCGTGAAATGCAACTGAAACAGTATTAAACATTTGGGAAGGAAACGCCTTTATTAAATGTATAAGCCCATCTTGCCTTTGTAGCTATTTCACTTCATTCATTGTTTGTCCAAAGAATAGCTGTAATGATTATTTCATGTTATGATTATTAGCTATTGAAATATGATTATTACCTATACATTATGTTATTATTAGTAGCCATTTTTTTCATTATATCTTTCCAATTGATTTCTACAAGAAAAGGGACAAACAATTTAAATTTTCAGATATTCATGAGAATACAATAAATAAATCATATTATATATTACCTAGTGCCAAATTAAAAGCAGCGAGACAAGATACTGAATACTCTGGTCCATTTCTTTTTTTTATATGTTACCTTCATACATTTTTTTTAAAATGAACGTATTTAAAAAAAACATTTAAAATGTTACTTATAGAAAATACATAGTATACGTATACGTTCGAAGAGTTTATACATTTAACCACGGTCTATATTAACAAATAGTAAAACAATAACCTCTGATTTCTACCCAAAAATGTTACTAAATACAAAAAATCCAGCAAACATATTGAATAGTTCTTTGTTAATTTTAATTAAATTATCGAGATATGGTATAGCGGTATCTAATTGGTATGTAAGTACAAACGGAGCAGCCACCGCAATTCACCGACCAGCGTTGGGCCCATCATAATACTATTGTTACACAGTACACTTCTAAGGGATAAGCGGTGGACCCCAGACTAACGACCGGCTGTGGTATGTTTAGAACAGCTGCCTTGCCACGTGTGAGCGTACACCATACCACCCTTTCGAAGCCATCGAATTTGAGATGCGGAAATTGTGGTTTTACATATTTTTTTCTAGGAAAGAATTAATTATTTTCCTGGAGAGGCCATCCATTCTAGTATTTCCACCATAACGATTTTGTCGCTAGATTTAGGGAATTTACAAGTAAGTAGGACTCGCTCAATGAGCGAGCGGATATAAAGGGAAGCCTGCGGCGCCCTGGGCGGTCGCCCATCCGCGCCCTACCCTAACGCCGCTACTGGCTATGTACTCTATTCTAACGAATTACTATCCATTCTATATCTAGCAACATTTTATTATGGTTTTTAGCTAGCTATATATAGTATTTCGTTAAGTAAAAGTCTAAAGCGAGGTGAGAGGGTAAAATTATGAGTTTTTATTGTGTCTAAATCTGAACTATACTATATTGTATTCGATACTAAGACTATGTCTAAACCAATTTCTCATCCTTCCACTATAGGTTTGAATGTCTAAATAGGTTTTTTTAAGCTTTTAAGCTACACAATATAAAACATAAGCTTTAAAATTGCTATATCTCTACTCTATAGCTTGGCATCAACCAGACTGCGATTCTCATATGACATACATATCTATACTAAAAGAAAAAGGCACTATGTATACCTAAAATTACTGGGAAGTTATTATAGTTATGGTTTAAATCTATTCATTTTATCTTTTTCTACTAAAATCTCAGTTTTGTTACATATACTTAGCTTTTATAAATATATCATATGGATATTTCTGATGTTACATCTTCATCCTGTCAAATTTCTACCGTTCTCAAATGCCTATAGTTATTTATTTGCTTGAGGTTTAATTAAGTTTTTCATATACCAGTATTTGATACCTCTTTAACTATTTTTCTAAAGGTCCAAATTTAATACTACTAAAGCAATTTGATTCACTATTAAGTCCTGTTTTATATTGATATGTTTTGTTGGACTCCAAAGCAGCTATAGTAGTCCATACAATTGACTGTTTTGTTCTACTACTTTTCTTTTGGTTGCTAAACTTTTTTATTTATTACTGGTAAATACCCTTAATCTTTATAGATTTAATATTATTAAATTCTTGAGTTTATACTCTAACTTCTGTATTATTTCTATGGTATCTAGATATGTAGAACTATTTTTGCTTCCATGTTATTCTGTTTGAGGTTTCTATTTTTAGCTATAGTTTCATTTCTAATGCTGCTATGTTGACATTTTCAACACATCTTTATGTGATGTGGACCATTCCTATTTTATGTTTCCGGAATCTTAAATTATAGTGTTTTGTATATATTAGGTGTGGGGTCTTTATTGATCTTTCCGCTGCGGTTAGCCGCTGCGTTGTTTGTATTAAACGTTCGACTCACTTATTAAATATTAATTTTCTTCAGTATTGTCCGTTCGCGACTGTCGTCGATGATGTCGCTCTGCGAGCTCGGTGAAACACTCTTCAGTCGGGCTCGATCAGGTGTGTTCTTCGTCTACGAGCGCCGACGAGCGGTCGCTCGCGGTTTGCAGTCGCTCGTTTGTTGAACTGAATCTAGTGGATAGATTTTTTTAGGAAGGACAGCACCAATGGCAATAATTCGCACTTGATTTGGTATATTTGAATTTTAATGCACTCTCTCTAACCCAGCCAATCAAAGATAGTCCACAAGTAGTTTTTAGTCTAATTTATACTATTTAAGTGTTTAGGTCTCAAGCTTATTTTAACATTTAACACTAAAGTCTGTCGATTAATTTTTTAAATTAATTTGATCAAGCGTTTGTGTGACTCGTATAAATTTGGGTCGGTTTAAGATACCAATTTTTCGTAATCTGGTATTGTACCCGAGAACAACTTTACACACTGCACTGTCCTGAGTGGAGCGCCTGCTAAGACTGAACTGAACGGTATGGGGCGCTTATCTCTTTCATAATACACGCTCGGTGGAGGGAGTTACTCCTTCCTACATAGATATTTTTCACACAATTTCCACCCAAAAATAAATATACTGGCTAATTTTAAATGTCCCGCGCATGAGGGGTGTGGCCCAAGGGTTGGCCTATTTGCCGTTAGAGTACTCTGCCTGTATTTTTAGGAGAGTTTTTTCTAAAAATATTTTCTTCTAAATATTAATATTCTTATATCTAGACGTTTTTAAGTTATACTTAAGATATCCTAGATAATGATAGTTTTAGAATTAGGCCGAACCTTACGTAATTTTAAATATATATAAATGTATACGCTAGGTTCTAATATCTAGCAATTAGCGTCCGATTTTTATAATTGACGTCTTAAATTAATTCTGGATATATACACAATTCCTTTTTTATTTTTAATAATAATTTGCCGTATTTCTGAGATTTATGAATCAAAATTCAGAACTGTTGAATAGCGGCAAGGTAAAAAATGTTTGCAGATCACGTGGCGCGACAATTGGCGGGATATTATATTATCAGCGGCCAGGATTAACTTTCGCGTCTGAATTGCTGCTTGTTTTATTTTACCTTTTAGAGGATTAGTTTGCGGTGTGTCCCCGTTACTGGCTCCTAAATGTACATTTTTTGCGGGTTCGGCGACGGATAGGATTATATCTGTCTGAGTACCTATTTCTTGTATTTTTCCATGAGATATATTGCATTGTAAAAAATAAAGGTAGAAATATCGTTGTTGAAATATGTACACAAAGGAAAATGTCAGTTTCGTGTTTTCAACGCCTACCATTAATTGCACCTACGATTATTACCGAGACATACCCCCCAATGTGGATAAATAGTTTATTTACTACCTTTCGGGAACGGTAATACGGCAATTTTATTCGCAGGTCGTCGGTAGAACTTTTCACGACATTTTATGGTCACGGATCTTACCTGTCCGTCACGAGCGGGATATACTTGAGCAATAACTCCTCTCGTCCAGGTGTTCCATGGAAATTGCTGATCTACCAGAAACGCTAGATCGCCTACTTGTATCGGTTTTACCTCTTCGTGCCATTTTGGCCGTTTTGCGAGGGTCGGCAAATACTCTTTGGTGAAACGGTTTCAGAAATGATTTGATAAAATCTGCGCTACCTTCCACCGTTTCTTTAGACAGAGATTTTCTGGATCTATGACGCCCACATTCAGACGACCTGAAGAGGATCCTATGAGAAAATGGTTTGGCGTAAGGCTTTCTTGGTCGCGGTCGTCGAGAGACACGTGTTTGAGCGGTCGACTGTTGACCTAATTCCGCCTCCGCCATCAAAGTCGCCAAAGTTTCTTCTCGGGTGCCTATTCTTTCACGGTTACGCTTAAAGCCTTTTTATAGCCTGAATTAGTCGTTGGTAAAATTCACCTGCATGTGCAGCAGTCATGGCACTTCGTGCAATGGATCTCATGGCACTTCGTGATTTTACGTCGTCAAAATCTATGTTTTTTATCGCTAGATTCATGTCATTGTCGGCGCCGTGTAAATTCCCGCCATTGTCTGAGTAAATTACCGACGGTGTTCCTCTTCTAGCGCACATTCTTTTTATCGCCATCGTCGTTGAGTCGCTTGACAACGAGTGTGCGATCTCAATGTGCAGCGCCCGTGACGACATGCAACAAAATAGGGCGCCGTAGCATTTTTCACGGCGTCTTCCTATTGTTATGTGTATCGGACCAAAGAAGTCTAAGCCTACGTTGGTGAATGGTCATATATGGTGGGCCAGTCGTAAGCTGGGCAGGTCCGCCATCTTTGGTGAAATGGGTCGGGCCCTGTCCAGTCGGCATTGCTGGCAGTCGTACGTTATCGTGCGGATCGCTCCTCGTAGACGCAGAATCCAATTTTTTTGCCGCAACTCGTTACATACCAATTCGCGACCTTTGGTTCTAGCTCGTTCGTGCTGGGTCCGAATGAGAAGTTTCGTATACGGGTGCTTAGCTTCCAGGATTGCTGTTTTTTTTCACAACGAGGGCAACCCCCTCTAGAGCGTTTAAACGCCCATCCACTCGTAAAATTTTATTTTCGTCTAGGTAGGCATTAAGCGCGCTTATTTTACTACTTTTTGACAACGCCTTGTCATTTTTAAGTGCTTGTGTATCTGGCTGAAAGCTGTTGCTTTGCGCTTGTTTAAGCCAGTAATTTTCTGCGCGAGTAATTTCTGGCACTGTGAGATAACGTGTCGATGCCCCCCTATGCTGACAACGGTCTATAAACCGTAATATCCACGCCATTGACCGGTGTAATCTTTCGAGCCGTGAAAAGCGCCTCGCTCGATTACCGGTTCTGTGGTTGCATCGGTGACCAAATTTATAGGTCGTTTCAGCCCATGTCTTCATCGCCCATGGCTTCTGAGAACGTATGTGTTTCGTGTGGCCACTGAGTTTCCTCTTCGCTACCTGCACAATTCACTATTTTGAATCCACCTTTTTGGCGAATATGCGAAACTTGTTCTATGATTCGTTGGGCGGCTTCGATACTGTCGGTACTGTCTAAGTAATCGTCTACGTAGTATTTGTTGATTGATAGCGTCGACTGCATCGGGTATTTGTTTAAAAAACGCTTCGCGTTAATATTTTTGGCATATTGGGAGGAGCAATGGGATGAAGTTGACCCGAATAGTACCACCTTCATAATGTACTCTTCAGGTTCTCTGTTATCTTCAAAAATCGATGGCTGTGGGTGTCCCCAGGTGACAGATGTATTTGAAGGAACATCTCCTTGATATCCGCCGAGAATCCATATCGGCCTTGTCTGAATTTTAACAATATTCCGATTAACGGGTTCAACCAATCTGGACCGGACAATAATTAGTCATTGAAACTGGTACCACCGAATTTGGCGACGCAGTCAAAGACCAGTCTCATTTTCCCTAATTTGTTGACATTTTCTACCGCGAAGTGTGGTAAGTACCATGTCCGTTCTTCTTTTATTTTAATTTCGCCTGGGCTCAGTTTTCTGGCGTTACCTTTAGCTATAAACTCATTTATCGTGTCTCCGTATTTTTGCGCTAAAGGGGGGTTTTTTTAGTAATTTTCTTTCCATATGTCGATACCGATTAAGATTGAGGCTTGCCGTCTAGATCGCAAAGTGGTACCTTTTTTAGGTGCGGCCACTTTTGCGTCATTTTTTCGGCATTATACTTTTGTGTAGGAAGATTCAGGTTTTTTACCGTTCTTGCTTCCGCTAGCGAATATAATTTTTCGCCGTTTAGCGGTCTTATTTCGCATTTTATGCTACGCCTCAAACCGTTATCTACCGACATACCGGAGGCGCCTGTTAAATTTAACGGGCTTTCTGGACCTACTGCGCCAATTCTGTCTGCTAAATCTTCTTGTATTAGCGTTATGATCGAACCTTCGTCGCACAGCGCTAGCGTTTTTACGCATCTTTGTGGACCTCTTAGTTCAACCGTGGCAACTCGTAGTAGCATGCCCGTAGTGCGATTCCATGTACTGGCGACGGCACTCGGAGATTCTGCCCTTTTGGCCGGTTTTCTGGTGGTGGTCGGACTTGATGAGCTCGATCGTGATTCGGCATTTTTGTGCAATATTTTGTGGTGAGGCCACTTACACCCGTTTATACCGCAGTTTTCCTTCCCCTCGCAATTACGGCGATTGTGACGCTTTTTTAAACATCGCGTACATATTTTCTCTTGTTTAATCCATTCCCATCGCTCGTTCAATTTTAGTTTCAGCAGGAATCGGCACTCGGGTGTCGAATGGTTTGTTTTGTGACATTTTAAACAATCGTGGCCCGGTGCTTTAAGGGCCGTAGTATATACGCGTTTTTAACAGGGATCGCGGCGGTCGCGAGGTATGAAAGTGTTTTTATTTTGAAAAGGAGGATCTTCTTGTGAGGCTGCTTCTACTATATTGTCGAGCTAGTCGCCGAAATTTAACAGAGTAGGGTGCTCTCCGTAGCTTGCAGAATACCACTGTATCCTTAAATGCTGCGGTAACTTTAAGACTAATTCTTTTAATAGAGGAGGATTTATCAGATACTCCGCGTGACCCATATTCTTGAGATAATGTATAACATTGCAAACAGTGGTACCAAATTCAACAAGTCTGAATAATTAATCACTTACCCCCAGGGCCGGCGTCCGCCTCGCTTCGTCCATCAGCGCGTCGATCCGCGATCCTGGGCGTCCAAAGCGTCGCTCCAGCGTACGGCGAATATCCGGGATGTTAACTGGATCGAGTAACATGGCGCGTACTGCTTCGCGCGCGGGTCCCTGCAGGCTCTGTTGAAGTCGTATCAGGTTGTCCGCATAAGAAGAGCCGCACATCGTCGAACCCTGATCGAATAGTGCTGCAAATATCGGTCATTCCCTGGTGTCTCCGTCGAATTTCGGAAGATCCTTCAGAAGTTTTGCCCGTGCGTGCATGATGTAGGGCTCTGCTGGTCTGGGCGCCGCACTCGTAGTCCGCCGGTATGCCGCCGCGTAAATTTCAATCGGCGGTGTCGTCGTATTTACGGGCAGTGCGGTCGGCTGCGCGCGGTTTTGACTCGTATTGACCCACGCGGAGTATCGCCGTATTGCCCCACGCGGTAATGACTCGTATTGGGCCACAATGGCTCCGTGGAGACTGGGCTATGGCTA
>JAOPUG010148371.1:0-12435 GCA_027564375.1 Micropterix facetella | reverse complement strand
CAACTGCCTGTGCTGCCCTGGTGATGCCGATGCATTCCGCTTGGAAGATCGTGTTTAAGTTGCTCAAGGTGGTTGATTTTTTTTTTTTTTATCAAGTTGTTATTGTCAAGTTTATGATTCTTATATTGTTAAGTTTATCAAGTTCACCATTCAGATTATCAAGTTAATTGTCGATTAACAAGTTTCATCAGGTCAAGTTAATGGCAAAATACAGTTGACCTTCGCTATAGCGCGGTTCGCTTATATCGCGGATTCGATTATAACGTGGGAGGCGGTGATTTCACTCAAATTGGTTTCACTGGTTTCGTTCATTTTGTCAGTATTCAGCCTGACGTTGATCTAGCAAGTTATGGTCCTACATCCTGCGTCTGCCGCGCCCTCCAAACACACATGAGAATATGGCAAAAGCTTTTTAACACAAGAGAAATATTCATCGTTTTGTGGCTAATACTTTTACATATATTGCCAGATGAAACGGAAAGAATCTTGATTGCTCGAGCATTGCTTAGGGAAGTTGCATTAGCTAGTGTCTGAGCAACACTTTGTTAAAAACTGCTCAATCACTCGATTATATATTTGGGTGTCACACACTTCATTTCTAGTGGATATTTTCATTTCTGACTCATCCCAGCTTTACGTACTAGTATCCTGCGATAGAACCACATTTGGAAGGCTTTAAGTGCCAGTTAGTGTCCAGATTTCCATCTTATATAATAATATTGAGAATACATCTTAGAAGTCTGATCTTCAGTTGTTGGTTGGTGTTTTTTTTTTCATCTAAAACAGTGATTCAAAGTGGTCTATATAGACCTCCAGGAGTTGATTTCGACTTACAGGGGGTCCATGGAAGCAGGAAAAATATTGGATGTGCACAATATATAAATGGTGTGGCACATTTAGGCAGTCATCATCAACATTTAGCCATTCCATAAATGTCCAATTATACCTAAAACAGATCGTGTGGACAGTATAGTATATTAAACTCATATACACCTACATAAATCGCATTAAAAAAACGCATGCGTCATAAGTATAGTGGAAAGAAATCAACACTGAACTCAAATTGCATCACTAGTTGATTGAGGAGACCAACGCACATGACTAACGAGTGTCTGTGCAAGCGAGTAGGATAGACGAATCACACAAAAGAGCAAGCGAGATGGTGCTACTTGTATAGTTATGGGTGACTTCCTCAAATGCTCCGTACTTTAAGGTCGTGGTCGCTTAGAAATGAACGTGCGCCGAGTAAAATTTAAGTGCATTTCAATAAAGATATGAATCAAAATTGTACTTCATCAATTGTACACTAGTCAGCGGTGAGCAGCACTGTGTCAGCTGTCAAAAATACATTTGAAGTTAAAAAGTTTTAAAATTCAATATAAGGCAGGCAGGGGTCTACGGAAAACAAAAAAATATCGGCAAGTGGTCTACGAGGTAAAAAAGTTTGGATACCTCTGATATAATTCAAGGTGTACCAAGATATCTTGAAAGGATATACAGGTGGCGGGGAAGTGATATCATAAAATTGTTATTTCCGCATATCTTGACCGCACACAGGTCTTACTTAGCCTAAATTTGACTTTGAATGTAATGCCACTCATTCTTTTTTAGGCACAAATCTTCAAAATCATTTGAACCTAAATTGGAGGATGATGAATACAATGGAATAAATTCAGATAAGGTGAGTATTACGAATGGAAATCAGGACTTTAAAGCTTGGTCTCTCTCTTTTTGCTCATTACTACTGCTTACATATGAGGTCTGTTAAAAAAGTTCGAACCTTTTTAAATGACACAAAGGAATTTTACCGTGTGACGTTTATAGCAAACTGACGTTTCAGTGATGCTACAACTGCCATCGTCCAGGGTAAACTGAAGTGTTGTTGGTGATGATGGTATGGGGGAATGGCCTATCACACAACCATCAGTTTTTAGCTTTAATTTGAAGGCCGTTATGGCTTATCCCCTATATAACTATTGGCCCCCCGCCTATATTATAGATCCTGTATCACAATGGCTGCGTGGAGCCTGGGCTATAATGGCCGTTTTGTTTTGGTCGGCCCAGCTTGCTGAGCCGCTTGACTCAGCTTGACTTGACGAGATCTCGGGCGTGACCTGGACAGCTGGCGCACACTGATTGTTGTCAACATGTTGTCACTGACTGATTCTGAAGGAGTTTAGAAGTGTATGTATCTTCTTAGACTACATAAATAGTCTTAGTGTAACTATCAGTTTTACATATATTGTTGTTTAGTTGTATGTTGTCACTTAATTGGTATTTGAAGTGGGATTTTGGGAATTTAGTTTAGGGTTTATAAGTAGCACTCACCACCACCCCTCAGTCCAATGAGTGATGATGCAAAATCATAGGTAGAAATTAGGCTCTGCAATTTTTTGATGATTGAATAATAAAGTCAATTTGGACTATCTCGTTCTAATGGTATAATTTTAGTATTATCAAGTTTTACTCTTTCTGATGGAATATTTATAGTTTTATGAGACGTTACTCGTTCTGTTGAGATGATTATAGTATTATCAAACTTACTCATTCTGATGAAATAAATTATATGATGTGATGTTGTTGATCAAATTGTGCTGGCCTCAAACACATCACGTGTGATTCTTTACCACTACCCTGGATCAAATGAAGAAAATGCTAAATAACTGCCACATTCCGAAATATTCATGTTGCAAAACCGTATTATCCCTGTACTAAAGACCGAAGTCTAGCACAAACGATGGAAGCTAAAACCTCGTTGCAAGACCCAGAGCAAGCTAGTCAACCATGTACAAATGACTATTGTCTAATGCAAACATCGGAAGCTAATTGTTGCAAGACCGAGTAATCTCAAATTCTTCCTGTACAAAAGATCGTAGTATAATGCAAACGTTGGAATCTAAAAACCTCGTTGCAAAACCAAACAAGCTCAGGTCAATCCTGCACAAAAGACAATAGTCTAATGCAAACGTTGGAAACTATTCGATGAATTGTGTTAATTTGGATGTAGAAATAAGTCAGCATCCCTTCAATCATATTTCCGAATTAAGCAGGTCCGACTCCCCATCATGAAGCATCCAATCCCAACTCCTTCCATCCAATGCATTCAACTGAGTAGTTTTGCCATACTAATTTTAAATTTAAGTAGCTTCTCACCACTGTAAAAAGAAACTTTATGCATCATCACGATAATGAAATAATAAAGTTAGCATGAGCTAAAATTGGTCTGAGTTTATATTTAAAAGATGTGTCCAAAATTTCACCAAAATTTAATTAATTAATAATTTGATGATCAGAATGTAGGAGGAATATTGTAGGAAGTCCAGGAGGAAATTGCTACCAAGCGTGTGTGTTATAATGTAGTGTCTGAAAACTAGTTCTATCAACATATGTCCCTTAATTGCTGCAAAGCTTGTCATAATGTAGTGGCGTAGAAAATGTCATTAAAGTTGTGTGATGGTTAGCTAATATTGCTAAACTTGATGATAAAGAGTAATGTAAAAACTGAGTAAATTATGTGTACATACTGGATTTGTAGATGTGTAGCTTTGTTAAAGTTGTCTTGATGGTGAGTATTTGCAAGGCTTGTAGAAATGTAGCTGTGTTTAAAGTTGTTTTCGTTGTATGTGTTTGCAGGGCTTCTATTATTGTACCTGTGTCTAAGTCATATGTATTTGCAGGGCTTGTCGATGTATAGCTGCGTCTAAATCATATGCATTTTCAGGGTTTATCGATGTGTAGCTGTGTCTAAATCATATAGGTTTGCAGGACTTGTCGATGTGTAACTGTGTCTAAATCGTGTACGTTTACAGGGCTTGTATTATTTGTAGCTGTGTCGAATGTATTTGCAAGGCTTGTATTGTAATGCAGTGTCTGAAAGCTGGTTCAATCAACATGTATTTAAAATAATATGGAGTAAAATCCGTTGGAGTTGCTTTTAAAGCCAAATACGTTTATAATAGTATGCAGTAAAATTCGCCTGAGTCGCTTGTAAAGTCAAATGTGTTTATAATAGTATACAGCAAAATCCGTTTCAGTCGTTTGTAAAACCAAATGTGTTGTAATAGTATGCAGTAAAATCCGTTTGAGTTTTTTGTAAAGTCAAATGTGTTTATAACAGTATGCAGTAAAATCCGCCTGAGTCGCTTGTAAAGTCAAATTCGTTTATAATAGTGCTCAGTAAAATCTGTTTCAGTTGCTTGTAAAGTCAAATGTGTGTGTACGCAGTAAAATCCGTTTAAGTACTTTGTATATTGTTTATCATAGTATGCAGTAAACTCCGTTTGGTTCATTTATTAAGTCAAATATATATACTATTGTACACAGTAAAATCAGTTTGGTTCATTTATTAGGTCAAATATATTTACTATTGTATGCAGTAAAATTGGTTTATTTTTAAACAATATTTTAATATTTCACTAATTTATTAAATTAAGAAATTATTATTACAATAATGTTCAAACTGCATTGCAGTTTCAAAAATAATTCACAATATTTGACACTGTCCTATTTTTCAATACAAGGTTAATTGAGAAATTTATCTACGAGTACCTAATATTTTTTCAATATATTTACTATTAAACTTTGAAAATAATTACATTGATAATATTTCTGCATTGCATTATTTATCATAATTAGTAATGATCAATATAAAGAAAATGCTTCCGAGACAAAATGCAACATGTGTGGTATACACAGCTGACTGATCAATGCACTCATCCATCCTTTTTCTTAAAGCGCCGACCCAACATCTACATTTATCAACATGCGCAAAAACGACCATGAACTCAACAGCATTCTGCCACTACAATGCACTAATATGCCGGCCAACCACTTTAGCGTGAGTGGTGCAACTGAACATGTTTGTTTTCAGATTCAAATCTCACCACTTCTCTTGCATAAACCACGTCACCCACAAAGTGAGCCGAGGTTTATTTTTCTACTTTTGCGCCTCATAATACACCTACCAATAGCTGTTTCCCTTAAACAAAACTATCATATTTGCATATCTTAGTTCAGTTAATTAAAAAAAATATTGCTTCATTTAGTAAATACAAGACAAATTCATATTTATAAATCACAGCTAAAATATACTGTATGTTATACAGTATATACTAATAATAAATATACTAATATAACAAAAAAAGCACATCGGTAGCTTCACACAATTTACACAATCAAACATCACCTTAAACAACAATTTCATATACTAAGTAAATAATGTTTCTAAGCCGTCTTTCCTCTAGAATTTTCTTTTTAAAATATGATCATTTTATTGCACAAAATAATCATTATTCATATTTTTCGATTATTAGATATTATCATATTATTAGATCAATCATATTATTAGATAAGAATTGCTCACCAAATAGCCGGCATTACTCCATTCACCAAACTCTCACCTCTCACGTACAATTTCTCCGGATACCTCCGTGAAGACGCAACAGCTTCGCTGCTTGTAAACTCAAACACCATTTCGCCTGAAACACCTGAAAACTTATTAGCTCCTAATAAAATCTACAATCACCAAACAGATTTTGTCACTCGAGTCTTTTGTAGAATAATCTAATGTAGTATATAATGTATACATGTATAATCTAATGTAGAATTTAATGTATAATCTAATGTATAAGAATAAAATATGTAGTATAAAAAAACAATGATATTTTGGTTTAGTTTTATGTGTAGAATCTCCCACTTGTGTAGTGCTCGCTAACAAAAATAAATAAATACTTCACTTTATCTCTATGGGAGCGATTCCTGAAAAACTGGTAGTCGTTTCTTATATATATTTCGCCTGAAAAGTACCTACAAACTCAGACATCCATCTTTTTAAAAAATCCACAAAGCCCCACTACTGTGATGACTCAAAATATCCTTTAATTTTACTTTTATTTTCAATTATTTTTTTTAATTAAGTTATATTTATAAATGTAAAAAAACGTTTTCCTTAAGAGCCGATGATTGAACCTCGGTCACCGTATCAGACGTTCATGTGCCGTAATAGAAGTTATGCGTAAACGTTATAAAAATGCAATATGACTATCAAATCTGGCTTCCTTGCAAACTAGTTGCGAACAGTGTCTTTCGCCAGCATCCATAC
Source organism: Micropterix facetella (assembly GCA_027564375.1). Taxonomy (NCBI): domain Eukaryota; kingdom Metazoa; phylum Arthropoda; class Insecta; order Lepidoptera; family Micropterigidae; genus Micropterix; species Micropterix facetella. Next base: position 6,335 of record JAOPUG010148371.1, on the reverse strand, counting down.
TCTACTATTCTTTGTTTCAAGTCAGTTAAGTTTGCGGCTGCCGCCTTTCTGCCAAACTAGCAAAGCGAATGTATTAAGACACTATGCGTCATAAGAGGTATTTCATTGTATTTAAAACCTATTTTTAAAATTATTAAAATTTTATCGAGTTTCGCCACAAACTTTCTTGTCAGTGATTACAATTTCAGGTGATAGATGGTTAGCGAAATTCTTTAATATTTCTGTTTTCGAATCTGACGCACGAGTGAGACGCCGCTAGCGGCGTTGGACGAGATGGCTGCAGCCCGCGGTCGTGACTCGAGCCTCACGTTTCGTGCGTCGTCGCATGAGCCCCTGATACCGACGCAACGAAAACCGAGCGGTTTTAGATATTGGCCGACGTTTGATAACCTCTTGGGGTTTCCCCCGTCCCAATTTGATATTAAAAAAGGTAACTAATAGTGGAAAGGAGAAGAAATAGAAGAGGAGAAAGATTATCTGTATTTTTTTTAATATATTTTAAGATTTATGGTAGGTAATTGGTTGATGATGGAATAGAAACTACTAGCCTACATATAGGCAAATAAATACTATATAAACATATAAACTATAAATATCGATATCTTTATAATTATATTAAATTATTGCCATTTATTGGCAAGTATTAGTGACAACTAATATAGATATCTTATGTGAGCGCAGTGCAAAACGAAAATATGCGTCAAATTGCCGCTGCCTTTAAAAACTCACTTAACTCTATTACCCATACGCCTCATCACAGTGAAGTAGGTATATGCTCCTTTAAGTACCTAAAAACAGAATTACCCTTACTTCTTCTATAAAAAATTGAATACCTAATGAACTAGCATTAATATTTACTTTTAGATAAGTTTGCAATGTTATTACATAGAACTTTCCAGCTGTTACCAAGGTCAATGATTGCGAGCGAAATAAAATTTGTAGAAATAGCTTTTTGAATTTTCCGTCGCCCATTTTGTACCATTTTATTTTGTAAAGTGTGTCGGCCACTTTTAAACCTTCGTTGATAATTTTCTGGCCACAATGACAATAGCCGTAATCCAATAGTAATTCAGTGAAGAGAAACCCGAAATAAAGAAACAAAAACGATGAATCACCATCATCTATCAAACTGATGTTTCCAATCTGAAACAAAAAACAACCTCTGTTCTATATATTTTTATATTATCTAAGAAATTTACTTACTAATAAATATAAGGTACATAAGTACTATGAATCTTTCCCTTTAATAAATTAAATTAAAGAATTACATTTTTGAAATTTTAGGAAAATAAATCATAATCTGTATCTTGGTTTTCATAATATAGTATACTACTCAAGAACATTCGATCGCTTACCAATGAAATTCTCCATAGCAATAAGCATATTTTCAAAGATGAAATCGACAAGTGTATCAGCATCGGGACGTTGAATATCTCTTCCAATAATTTAACACATTTAATAACATCTTCTTGTACCTTGATAAAAGAATTTGGACCTTCAAAAAATAGGCCCTTTAATCGAGATATTTTTTGAAAATCGTCTTCAGACGTAATCCCGATGATCTCGTTTAAACTTATTTGGACCAATTGAAAAGTGGATACCACGTGGAGTGACATTGATATGAATATAGTGTCAAGAGAGATTATGACAAGACATAATATATGGCATACGATTGAGAATGAAATAAACAAAATAAGGCCTTCATTTTTTACACCATACCTGAAATTTTAAATTATTTTATTATTACGTTGAATAAAAAGCCATTCTAAATCAAATATTTTTGGTTTACTTACTCCAAATTAAACTGGAGACTAATCGTCGTGTCTTCGATTTTTAAAATATACAATTTTACCAAATATATTCCAAAGTAGTAATACAATGAAATAAATAGCATCGCACAAACTACAGCGGTATCCAAAATAATTAAAGAGCAAGAAATATTATTAGCCTTCTTTAAAATCGGTTTATACACTTTATTAGCGCCTGTTAATAAAAAAAATTATTTAAAATAAACCACATTAAATAAGTCAATCTCTTACTTTTCATCCAAATCGTTTCCAAATTATCGATTATTTCAAAAATCTCGCTTTTCTTGTAACGTAAAAAACACAGCTTCATATAATTGTTTAACACGATCAAAATCGCTGCCATTGGCTGTATTTTATCCAGAATTGAATGATTATTCTGCCAAATATAAGCCATACTGCAAACGATCATAACTCCGGTAGAAATTGTCGTCATCAAAAATGAAAAATACTTCGGTTCATGCTTCTTCACACCTATTAAACTCAATAACATTACGTCGTACTTCATCAATGTGGTTGTACTTTTGCGATTTTTATTCTTATTTCGCTCAAAAAATGGGATTTTCTTCATTTTTCTTCCTTATAAGAATAAATGACGCAAATAAAGTGAAAGCTTGAACTACACTATTTTGAATGAGTTGCGTTTACAGCCAATGTCACATTAAAATTAATTATATTCGCAGGTTTACCATGCACTTTTGTCGAAACATATAATTTTTTCGAGCATTTTATTTTTCAACCATTGAGATGGATCCTTTGATAGTATATTAGTAATATGAGTCATTCAAATAGAGAGTGTTTTAGTAGCATCATGTGTCCAGAGGGGTAGTTTTGAGGTCCTCTATTATTCTCAATACACTCGTACATAAACGCAGTTCCGGATCTACAAATTTCTTGAGCCGGGGCAAAAACTTGACCTTGGTGCCCCTCCCTTTCAGCTTTTGAGTTAATTGATATTAAAATAAACCACAAAAAAAAACATACTGGGAAGGATTTTTGTGACTGGGAAAATAAGAACCCCTAAATAAATTTGCCCTCTTTATTACCTATTTGCTAATAACTTGTCCTTATATGACATACAACCAACGTAGACAACGCACAGATCAGACTGTACAATGTACACAAACCTTCAATGCTTAGGTCTCAGCAAATTTTACCATCTATTCTTGCATTCTTGTAAAGCATTCTTTTCTGCGAAAGAATCTATTACATACCTCATCAAAGTTCGTCTAATAGGCAGATTTATTTTCAATAGCTAGGATCGCGAAGCCAAAGAGACGTTCCTGACTCATTGTTGAACGCAGGTAGATTTAAATTATATTTAGTTTTGCTGAAACTTCGCTCATAACTTGCAGATAAAGTCGTCAATGTGCAGTATATCCCTAAGCTTCTTGTAAGTCATGTTTGCACATCTTTTGCAACAAGTTACAGACAGTACAATTATATGTACATGCGTATGAATACGGTTATCGCGTTTTCGTTAACAATAAGGGCTTTAGAGAATTGATACAATGATTAAACCCTAATTATAAATTATCAAGCAGAAAAAAATCTTCTACACTTGAATTGTCGCCCTGGCCAGGTACCCGGTTTGCCCCCCCCCCCCCCTCCAGATCCCCCCACTCTAGATCCGGCACTGCATAAACGACATAGATGAATATTTTATTCACTGTAAAATTCTCCTCTTCTCATTTGACATGAAGGTTTTAATGACAATTGTTTAAACTTTCAGCGACAATTGACGATTGTTTAAACTTTCAACAAATATAGATCGCTTCCCTGCGTATTGTCTATTTAACCACCTTGTAGTGCAATGTCAGCAAATGCCAATACATTGGTTTTCCGAGGAAAAGACATAAAATACATTAGGTAGTACTACGTATTATGTAATAGTCCAATTCAATTAAAAACTGACTAGGAACCTTGGGGTAACACTAGATGAAAAACTGCCATTTGTTGAACACATTGATACCATCGCCACAAAGTTATTTGCCATGTTAAGCTTCATTATCAGACTCGCCAAACATTTTGTGTAATTTCCGTTACATGACCGCGACGGTGTGTCGTTATAATGCGCTGATTTGGGGTGCAGGCGAGACGATGCCCCAATTCCCCAAAAATTCGACATTTCAGCATTGAGGGTAAAAGTGTCAAATTGCATGACGCCAACCCACTGCATTCTAAGAGCATAAGCATGCATGTAGTCATAGTTGTTTTTACTATGGTGTAGTCATCGAAGATCCACTATCATGCTCTTAGTTCAGTGAAATCATTCCAAAATGTAAAGCTAAAAAACGTAATTACGCCAGATTTATATAATTTTCCTGAAAATATCAACGTTATGTTCTTTAATTACTTAGTCAGTAAGTTAAATGACTCGTTAAATATGCTTTCAATAATTATTAAACAAGACTGTTGTAAATATAATTGTACGATAAAGTTACCGTTGGTGTGTGCATCTCGCGAGGGCTTTAATGCCAATGCAAAAATAGATTTAGTATGGATTTAGTGTGAAACAAAGCCTCGGCCTGTATGGTCGCCAGTCTAGTTGCACATGCCAGCAGTTCAATAAAGTGAAGATTTTTTCCAGAAATGGAGTTTAAATCCTAAAAGCGCAAGTACGCTGGCCGCGTAAGTTCGTGACACAGACGGTGTAACGCAATAACAGTTACATTATCTTCTTTCCGTCTCCACTCACTCTATCATGAAAAACGTGGAGCGAACTCTGCAGATATGTAATATAACCGTCAAATACATATTTGAAAATAGAATGCAATAAATTTCTTCAATCATTACTCTAAATTTATAAAAAAAAATGTATGACAGTTCGACTACGTATCTACTTAGTAGTGCAATATGTCTGTTAATAACCTCCAAAAATATTTTTCTTGTATAATATCATAGCCGATTTTACTTTAAGCCTAATTGTGGGGTTGGTAACGTTGCAATTGATAACTAAAATTAGGCCGCCATAGAGTTGACGACGCCGACGTGTGGCGGGAAACCACGAACTAAACAATTATATAATTTCTCAGAGAAAAAATTAGAATTTACCGCGTGAAGTTTTTAGCACCCTAGGTTTCGGCGATGTTGCAACCGCCGTTATCCAGGGCAGACTGAATTTCCGTCAATCGTCATCCGTTGTTCCGTGAGTAGGCAGCAAACTACTGCTCTTGCTGCGCAAATTGTAACGGTGGTGGTTGTCAGGTTCGGCGCGCGCAAATGTTGAAAATCTGTCGTCCACACAACCCTCACTGCATCTTGTGTTACGTCCTTGCTCTCGGCGATGGGCATTGAAAACAAGAAGAAAATTCCACATAGTAGAGAGTTTGAAACCGTCGTCTATATTGAAGTTCGGGGTTCTCCTTATTTCAAGGGCCTTCCAGTTCATGAGTGGAAAGTAAAGTTGTTCTTTGGATAACACAATGGTATTTTGAAACTGCGCCCAGTGGTTAGTTTTTCTATCTACTATGTGTTCGCAGATCGCCGATTTTTCTCACTGAACGTTTTTAACAGCTCTGATGTGTTCCATCAGTCGAGAGGCTATTGGCCGTTTCGTTTGTCTAGCGTCGGCTAATCCACCAGCTGCATTCGATTTTATACACACCCGGAGTTTGCTGTGGTATTATTACATCCTTTACAGACCTCAGAGATCGAGCTATATTTTGACTCGGTAAGAAGATCGTTGTTTTTATCGAATTTGTAGCATAGAATTTGTAGCATATTACGTATTCGATCTGCCACGCCCTCGGCGAATGGTAAGAATGCTCGTGATCTGCTCGGATTCTGAGTTTCGTCTGTATTGGATCATCTGCGGGTCTCACGCGGTAAATTCGTTTAATTTATAATGTCAATAACCGCGATAATCTTCGATTTCGTAATCGTAAATATCTATTTAAATTATATTATTTCGAGATTATATTCAAGGAAAACCAGTTATTGATAATTCAATGTTTCTATTCATATACGAAAACAGAATTTATTAGCTATTTATGGAAAAAAAAACAAAAATATCAACACGTTCTATGTCTTTTAAAATCGGAAAATTTTACCGATACAAACAAATATTTTTGCAAATAAATTCCTATATTTATGCTATATTACCTATGAGTAGCGTATTCAATATACTTTTTTAATCGAATTCTCCCCCAGTAGGCATCATCCTCAAGAGAAGCCAAAATTCTAACATGAAGACATATTGAAATTAGATATTAAAATAAATATTGCAATTGATATACACTAGGTAAATAATAATCGTATAAAACCTTATAATATACTGCAATAGGTTAACATATTGAAATGCAAAGCTATTAAAAATAATTATTTCAATAAAAAATATTCTTTAATTTACCACGTTTTTAAAACGGACTAAAAAGTATAAAATAATTTCCCGTAGCCCCATACAGACAACAAAAAACGTGAGGTGCATGCAATAGATAATTAATTGATGCAAGAATAGTTCACAGTTCACAGTTAAATATTGCTTTAAAGTTTAAATATCTTGATGAGATTATGACATGTGGACATTTT
>JAOPUG010147688.1:0-12443 GCA_027564375.1 Micropterix facetella | reverse complement strand
ATATCATCATACTGACTGTCAGTCTGTACAGCTTCTACAAAATGTATTTCTTCATTGTGAATCGCCTGATTTAGACGTTGTTGAGGCAATCGATTTGAAGCTATATTTGCCACACTATGCGCGTATATCTGCTGGTAATTACATAAGTTCATCAATATGACATCACCGTGATGCGGCATGAGCAATATGATGAATAACTAATTCTTCAGGTAGCATTCGCTCGACTCGTTGTCGTTGAGGTAGCGTTGGCAGTATGGAGTTTCCAATTGTTGGGGCGTAAGTCCATCAATATATCGTTGCTGTGATGCGTTATGAGCAATATGATGAGCGGCTAATTGTTCGGGTGCTATGTGATTGAAGCGTTCTCGACGAGAGGCAGCATCTAAGGCACGAATTTTCTCAGGCGATTTCTGACTTTGATTTCCCCGCCACCTCTTCTGTCTTTCATTAGACAAGTTACGCTTTTTAGAAGCAGAATCTTCGTCCTTATTCATTATAACCTATAAAAAAAATGAAATTATTATATTTCATACATATATTGCATATTTAAAGGTCATACCAAACGCCAAATAGATTCCCATCAGCTCCGGTAAAAGTCATGCCGCGCCAAAAAGGTCATCCAATTTCAAACTCCTAATATATTTTCAGAATGTACGTACCTTATGTGCCTTATAATAAATACCTCGTGCCTCGTGCCTTTTTCGATTTTCTAACAATCAGTGAGTCTGTGATCAGCGTAGCTATATATTACGATAACCAGTTCCCTTCAGTAGTTTTTTTAAAGGATTTGCTAATAGTTTAATCGCAAATCTCCTCTTCCGGTTATCTTGACTTAAGTACTTTAAACTGGATATCACGAAGTATGACATTAGAAAAGTTTTAAATTTCCAGATTTGTATTGATCTTGCTGGTATCTGTTATTAATTCTGTACGTCGACTTAGCACTGTCTAAAACTGAACTAAACGGTCATATAAATTGACGAAAATATATTTTGGCGTGATATATTTTTTCGTCACCAAGAAGCTTTATGGCAGTTGTCAAAACCTTAAGGACTACACAACTTTCCGTCCTTAAGCCCCCGAATAAAGTCCACGATCTTATCATCTCTTTCGCGCACTTAGACTACGCCGCAATAAAGAGAGCGCAGTCAATATGCGTCACTGAGACTACTAGTTATGTTGTTTCGACTGACTCAACTCAAGCGACTCAACCGCCGTAGGCAGAAATTTCGATTATTATTCCATTGATCGTGGAGTAATCGATTTAACAAAAAGTTATCAGGTCAGGTCCTCTATCCCTTGATTAATTAGATTTCAAGTAATGTAGAGGCAAATAAAATTATCGAAAAAATCGAAAAAAAAATATTTTGTAATGACAAAATTTTTAGCTATTGTGTTTATGTCAGGACAAAACCTCAGAAATATAGTCTATTATTTTTAGGGTTGATAGATTCGAGAGTCATATGTAAAATATGTTTTAAAAGTAAAGATGAAACGATTATTGATTTACCGATTAGGATTCCAATTCCGATTATGTCTAAAAATATTCTCAGATTACAATTTTGTTTCCGATTATTGTCTCAGTTCTGATTTTTATTCATTCGTCATGCATAAAAGTGTGCAAAATATGACTGTTCTAATATTTTTACCTACATAAGGAATCTAATTTTATTGTCTGTTCGTTATTAACCTACTTATTACACATTTTTTTTAAATTAAACTTTTTTTTTTAATTCAAGTTTTATTAAGTACTTATTTAAGAGTTAAGATATGTACTTAATTAAAATTAACGATCAGAATTTTTATTCCAAAACATAACATTCGGAAGTTATCAGGTAACAGTCTATTCCTTTAATCCGTCTGGATAACTCCAGCTGCTTAAAATAGTCTCGCAGATACTACTGAGCGTATATTGAAGGAAACATATTTTTATTCAATTTTCTATTCGGGTAATGGCTATTATCGTGCCAATAGTATCGTGGGTCAGAACTTTGCCTGAGCAATACTCCACCTTAGTCTTGAGCGATGTTCCCTGCAATAATAGATAAAGGCCCCTGAACTTCTACCGCTCACTTTTTTCGCAAGCACTACATATGCCATCGCCTAGTAGTTCGGAGGAAATTGAAGAATATTTTGTCAGCATGTTTGAGATTTTATTTTTTTATGATTTATCAGTGTTTTATTAGCATTTACCTTGTGTTTCCTAAATAATCGGTCATTGTTAATTAATCGGGACCATAATTGACGATTCCGATTATTTGAGAAAACACTAATAATTGTTGATAAATGTCCTTTGCTTCCCTAGCTTAATGTATGTACAACTGACTTTATACGGCCCCTTAAGCACTCGATAACTCTGGTACAATTCCTAAAATTGACGTTGTTAGACGTTTGATCCAATTAATAATATTAACAAAACTTTTGCACCGTGGCCCGGAAATCGTTCCCTTAACGCGCTTTCGCCTTAAGGGGGCAATTTAAAGAGGTAAAAGAGGCGACATTTGCGTCATTCTATTGAAAATATATTTTTTAATATTATCGTGACATTGACACACTTTAGCGATATTTAAAAACAATGTTAAGTTCCCTCTCAAGGAGAGCAAACATCCCTCAATGAAAGAATAATTATTATTATCAAGGAAAATGATTACACTTTACATGTTTTGGCGGTGAGTGCTCAATTTGGACCTTGGTCAGTCTGTTGCGGAGAGCATAGTGGACAAGCAGCTTCTAACATGAAAAAATATGTAAGTTTCTGAAAGAGATTCCAATATCTGTCATTGTTGTTTTATTATCAGAGTTTATTTTAGCCTTCGAGAAGTTTTCTCCGTTCTACCCTATTACAATGGAATAATGGGTTAACTATAACTATAGTATTTGTAGTTTGAGATATTAAAAAAATATATTAGTGTATAATTATATTAGTTTGAGATATTACAAATTATATAATTAGTGCATAGTTTGTCGTAAAGGCCGTGGATAGAGATAGTGTCGTAAAGACAACGGAAACAATTGCCGCGGTCAGTCTTGAGTCCCCGAATAACATTACAAGAACTATATGAAGGACACGAGATTAGGAATATATGTCGGAAGCTTCCATCTGGTAGTAGAAATAAATATAAGACTATTATAGTATTCTGTGATAAAATTGGAGTAGTTTTAGGTAAATTACGAAGAGAGCGTACAAGGCAAAAAGTTACTAAGATTTGTATTATAGTTACCAGATTATCCACATTTGTACCAAATTATTACATAAACTAACTTGCTATCTTGTTAGCATGAAATTTAATAGACCCATTTATTAATATAAAACATATTACTATAAATGAGTCTATTGCCTGTAAGAAACACCTTGGCCTGTTTATTAATTTAAAACATTATATTACTACTAAGGAGTCACAAAGTAATCAAATGAATTGTACTGATATAGTCAGTAATAAATTTATACCGGGTTGTAATTCTAAAAATGACCAATCTTTAAACTGACGAAGTTGACAAAACAAAGAAGCTTTGAATTCAAATTAGTTCATTAAAATATGCAAAGCTGTTCTTGAAACATAGAAGAAATTAAATTTTTATTAAAGAAATTTAATGTAGATTATTATATTTAACTGAAAATTGCTTAATGACTGTAAAATATCTTTTTAAAGATAAAAAAATATGAGTTAGACAGACCCTAATAGAATGATATACAAATTAAAATCACTAATCCTAACAAAAAAAATGGCATGAAATTCAAAGAATGAAAGGATATTGAGAGACTTTCTATTGTACATGATGCTGAGCTAACTAGTGTAGAACTGCAGGGATATTTAATCATATGCGTATACAGAAGTCTCACAGGAAATTACGGTAATTTTGGATTAGTAATGGAAGATCATGAGAATAACTTGTAAAAGAATAAGAAAGTCGTTTGTGGCGATTGTAACATAGACTTGCTAGTATATACGCCTCTAAAACATACATTTGTATATCGCTATTTCAATCATTTAATTGACGCCATGTTTTATGAACCAACGAGAATCTCTGCCACTTCAGCCGCTTGCCTCGATAATATTTAATTGACGCCATGTTTTATGAACCAACGAGAATCTCTGCCACTTCAGCCGCTTGCCTCGATAATATTTTTTGTCATTGTGAATATACGGATGAAGCAATTATACACTGTTTAAAATTAGATTGATTTTCTCTAGGAAATTAATATAAAATTAAAAATGAACTATTATGTACACCTGTTACGAATAAGAAACTTGAAAGTTTAGAATGAAATTTGCCCTTACTAAAAGTCTTTTAAATTAGATGCACACAAACTGTACAATGCTCTTTTCAAAAGCATCTTAACGGAATTTAATCAATTTAAAAAAAAGGAAAATGAAATGGAACGATACAATTAAATTTATTGAGTGGGCGAACACCGGAATAGTAGGGATACATTATATAACCTTTACGACCTGAAATTATATTGCATGATGTAAGGTTTGTTAGATATGTCAAAACATATTTTAAATTATTTATATTAGTATGTAAAAAAGGCTAAGACCTTAGATAAATAAAAAATGAAAGGTTCAATGAATAAATCAAAACAATTTGGAATATTATTAATCATGAAACTGGTAGATTAAAAGCTAGCGATATTAATTTTTCGTTAAGAATTAATAATGAAATAATAATTTCCAATAAAGAAGTATTGAACGCAATTAAGGAGTTTTTCTTTAATAACCCAAACACCACCACTTATAAACTAAATTCATTCCTTCATCTAGATAAGGGGTACTAAATAATATTGTACCTTCATGTAAATTTGATTTTAATTTTACGCATATCGAGGCGAAAATATTATACATAGTTTTAGGTAATTAATTTAAAAACGGAGTGAAGATGTATGGGGCATATCAGTCAGCTTTGTCAATTCTATCATTCAGATTATTTCCCCCTCTTTGTATTTAATACGTGTATTGAAAGAGGAGTTTCCCAAACTTAATTAAACATGGTATATTAGCACTACTTTTTAAAGGTGGATATAGGGAAGACCCAATAAATTTTAGACCAGTTTCTATGTTACCTGTACTAAGAAAAGTTTATGAAATGATAATGTTAACCAAGATTCTTTCCCATTTTAATAAGGTTGAACTAATGCACATCTATCATGGTTTTACCAAAGATAGTTTTACAATAGACGACGGAATTACTCTGATCAAGCATATATTAAGCGCATGGGAGAGGTCACAGGATGCTATTGGCGTTTTCTGTGATCCCTCGAAGGCATTTGATTGCGTTGATCATGAAACATTTTTGTTCAACCTTACACATTATGGAGTGAAGGATAAAGCTCTAGAATTAATTGTTTCATATTTAAAAGATAGGATACCAAAACGTAGATATTGATGTGGTATAATCATCACAATAATTTGTCAAAATTGGTATTCCATAGGGATCAATATTAGGCGTTTTCTATTTCTTGTATACATTAATGACCAGTACACACCGAATATGAACCGTAATTACACGGTACAAAACTTATCACATATAGATCTATTGCGGACGATACATCTCTGATATTTAAAATCCCTCGTCAAAAAGAAAATTTATTCGAAGCAAATACAGCCCGGCCTCTTGTATTTAATTGGTTTATCGCGAACAATCTTGTACTAAATTCTAAAAAAACAAAAAGTATCAACATTCACACTGCCAAATGTTAAACAGTTTGATATACATTTAATATTATGAAAATATAGAATGGAACTTGTATATTAAACATTTCTTTGTTGATAACCATAGACTATAAAATGCAATAAAGTCCATATATCACAGTTAGCTGATAGACTTAGCTCTGCAGCGTTTGTTGTTAGGAAAATCAAACAGCTGACTGACGTGGAATCTGCGTGATTGGCTATTTCCATAGCATTATGTCTTATGGTATACTGCTATGGAGATGGGCTGCTGACGTGGATCTATCTTTGGGCTATAAATGAAGGCTTTTCGATCAATATACGGACTACATTCTAGGGCCACACTGCGAGAACTTTTTTAAAAAGAAATATCCTCACACTTGCTTCTCAATTTATTTTTGCAAGTATAATATATGTTAGCAAATACCTAACACAAATGTAAAAGATCGCTACAATGTAAACACGAGAAATAAAAATGAGCTCCATTTCCCAAGTTTTGACTAAAAAAAGTAGGGTCCTCTTTTATGGCGCAGTTTATACACTTTCATAATAAAATTCCCGAAGATATTTTAAACTTGCCGGGGAACAATTTAAGTCTAGTATTAAAAACACGCTGTGTAAAAAGGACACTACAGAATACACGATTACTTAACTGATAAAAATGCACGGTGCTAATCAAAATACACATTTTTCATGTACTATAAGTTCTTTAACTCAAATGCTATATTTATCTTCATTGACTATTTTTTAAGACGACTTTCCTACTTCGAAATTTAGGATATTTTATTTTGTATTGTTCACTTCAAAACATAAAGGATTTATTGTGGGCTTATTGTATTTCAAGCTTTTTTTTCTCTTTCATATTTTTATTAATGGGAACTTCGTGGATGTAAACGATAAGGACTGAAGACATATCAAATATTTTACAATTATATAGAATCAAAAAATTGTATTTGACAATAACAGTACCAAAAAAGTGGTCTTAGGTTTTCTTTGGCGGTTCTTTCAAGCGGAATCTTATTTATAGAATTCACGGGAAAAAATAAAATGTAAATATAATCATTGTCTTTTCATGTTCAGTATGTGTACATAATGTATTTACACTGCATAAAAAATTAAACTGAATTAATGTAAAGACAGCTATGACGATCGCCAACCTTCAATAGAAGACGGCGCTAGGAGAAGAAGAAAATAAAAATGACCTTCGCATTAATTTTAGAACAGTATTGATTTTTTTTTATATATTTTACTTTTTCAGAATTAAGGCCCTTATCGACACCTCAACCCAACCGCCCAAGGCAACACCTGCCCAAAACCGACATCTAATCAAAAATGAAAGTAACTTCTAGACCATACAGATATTATACAAAATACACAAAATTATAACAAATTTTAATTTATAATAAAAAACTCGGAAGAAAAATAAAAAAAAATGGTATTATACTAGGCATGTTTTTTAAAGTACGTACCGTTTTAAAATTTCACTGCCGCAGCGCTGCGGTCGGCATTCCGCGCATGCGCACTATGTACCCGCATCTGTTGGCAAGCCACGGACGCCATTACGGAAACATTCGACTGCATTTACGTGTGTTTGTGAGTATTTAAAATACCTCCGCCGATCGAGAATCCCGCCGACTTCTGATTTTGGGACAGGAAAGGGGTGTTGCTGGTGGATATTTTGTTTCGTGATGACACAATAAATTCTACGACTTATTGTGAGACCTTAAAAAAAGCTGCGCTTGCAATCCAAAATATTGCTTCGAAAACTTTTGCTTCATGACAATGCCTAATACACGGCTAATCAAACACAATATCTCATCGCATCATTTGGCTGGGTGCAACTTGATCACTCCCTGTACAGTCCCTATCTAACATCTGGGTGAAGAAACATCTAGGTGGTCAGTGCCATGACGACGATGATGGTGTCAAAATGGCCGTGCTGCAGTGGTTATTAAATCAGGCAGGAGACTTCTATGACGACGGGAGTCAAAAATTGGTTACACGATATGATAAGTATCTTAATATTGGTGGCAAATATGTAGAAAGGTAGATTAAAGTACGCTTTCAAGTAAAAATATAATTGTTAAGAATGAGCTAATTTTTTTATATTTCAAAATGGTACTGACTAAAAAAACACGCCTCGAAGCAACTTAAAACATAATCAAAATTCTGGTTGATACATGATGACGTATACTTTCCAAATTTCAATTTGATGAAGCGATATACAACGTGTCGCTATTATAGGCATAAGCGCGGTAATATAGATGACACTTTTTTATTATATATGTAATATTTACAACTATTTACCTTCGAAATCCATAGAATTCACTTTCTCAAATTTCGCTTTGATAAAGCTGTTATAAATAAAATGAAATCGGATTTTACTGCTTGAAATTTGAAGCACCCGATGTTCTGCGATGTTACAACCGCCGTTGTCCAGGGTAGACTGTACTTCACGCGGTAAAATCCGATATTGTTTTATTTATAATCTCTAACTAGTCATGAATGTCACAATGCGTCGTTGTTCTAGTTATCGGGTAAAATTATAGCGATTTCAAGTTAGATTTTCAAATAATTCATTTTATATTTACCATTTTAAAAAAATATTTTTTAAACTCGTAAGCCACTAAATTAAGAAAAGACTTACAACAATTAGATACATTATTCTCAGGATTCGCAGACACTTTTACTTTCAATTCTAGCATTAAAAATACCGTTTGAAGTAAGAGTTACGAAGTAAGTATTCAATATTCACATTATAATATTTTTAATTCAAACCTCGCAGAAAATGTCGAAAAGTGACACAAACAAGAGTTGGAGGCAATGTCCTTAGAATAAGTCACATTTATTTATTTTTCTACGACCAGTATTAACAAATTTATATTTTTTAAAATTTTACAGTCGCGATTTTAAAACAAAATGGTGGATGTCTCTAATCAGCTTTTCAAAATTCGGCATCAGGATGAACTATTTTCTAACGTAATGTGGTCCTAATTGGTCATGTTGTTTCTGAGATGCATTGGGTACTCACACATCACACGCGCGCGCGCACATACATACACACAAACACAAACACACCCTCAGATACACACACACACCCTCACACACACACACCTTTATACGCACACCCTTACAAGCATACCCTCACACACACATCCTTACACACACATCCTCACACACACCCTTACACGTGCACCTTTACACGCACACACATACACACACACACATACACACCCTCAGATACACACACACACCCTCACACACACACCTTTATACGCACACCCTTACACGCACACCCTCACACACACATCCTCACACACACACTTACACGTGCACCCTCACAAACACACACCCTCACACCACACACGGACATTTTCCAGAAATCACTTTTTGGAATTCCAAGATCTCAACGTGGAGATTCGGTGCAAAATCAAATTCTAAATCTTGCTCGAAAACCAAACATTCACTATTTAGACACTTTGTTTAACACTATATGTTGCTTAGGAAAGTAAAAAACTAGATTCATAATTGAACCGGCAGTTTGAAGAAGGGAATAAATCACAAAAAATCTTAATCCGATATTTTAATGAAACGACATCTCTATACGCATATACATCTATTACCTTTAAGAAGGCAACAAAAACGGGTTTCTCTGCGGAGATTTGGGTGGACATATTTAGTAGTAGTTTGAAGAAAGTAACAAATCTCGGATTTATTTCCTTCTTCAAACTGATTTGAAAAATGTTCATACTACGATAGGCTCTATTGCTTTGCCATTTGGCTGGTTTTTTATACATGTTTGAGACCGTTTGACTAGACTGAAGTTAGCAGTATTGTTTCTTCATTTTGTCACCTGATCACGCACCGCGTGAGGTGGTGCAATGTGTCATTCAGTCTTGTTTCTGCTATCAATAAGAGGATTGTGTTTGTTGTTTTAGAGTCGAGAATGTCTAGCAGTAATGATACGAGTTCAGATGAAGATCATCGTCAAGAAGGCGAGGAAAGAAGGCAATCAAGGAAGAGGAACAGGGGAATAAGAAACGCACATCTTTATAAATATGAAGCGCAAAAAATGCATCGTCTAATCGGAGAAGCTTAAATCAGTACTACATCTGAACAGCATATGGCGGCTACATCGAATATCGGACGTAAGTGTACATGTAGGCAGAGGTGTACTGAAAATTTTACTGTAGAACAAAAACAAGAAATACTAAAAAACCTATGCAAGACAAATTTCTGATGGAGCTCTGATAGCCCCTCACAGAGTTCCAACCTGTTGTTCGAAGACTTTCGAGAAATAAAAATGGAAAAAAGCGAGATAATGCCTTCTACTACTACATCCTGAATGATAATATAATGAGAGAGAAAAGAGTACGCAGAGAAGCCTTCTCTATTCTGTACGCAATATTAATTAAAGTAATTTTCCTGCTCTCATTTCTCGTTGCCAGAGGAAAGGCCCCTGTAGATCAACGTGGACATCATGTACGTAGAAAAAGTCTACCTGTCGATACGCTTGATGCAATTAATGAGCATATTAGATCGTTCCCGATGAAACAATCGCACTAAAGCAGCAAGCGTATTCAGTATTTAGATGCAGCACCTAGCTTAAAGATAATGCATGAATTATTCTGCACCAAGTATTCTGAGCATGCTAAAAGAGTGACGTATGATTTCTACAGAAAATTCTACAATACTAACTACGCTTATAGATATAGACGACCGCAAGTCGACGTGTGTTATATGTGGAGGAGCTTAGTTTGAAAATAAAAAGTACAACGCTGAATGATATTGCTAAGCGTGTTGCGATTGCGGAAAGAATGGGAAACCTCAAACATGCCAAGAAATGTTATAATAAGTAGAAAGAAGTAATAGCATTATGCCAAGAGAGGGAAGAAGTCGGAGCGATTGTGTTTGACTATATGCAGAATCTGCCGTTGACGAAGATTCCGGTGTAGGAAATATTTATCTCAGAAAACGATGGCTCTACGTCTTTTGCGCTCATGATCTAAAGAGAAACTATGCTGACTTCTACACTTACCATGAAGGGGAAGCCAAACGAGGACCTGACGATGTATGCAGCATGCTGTGGAAGACCATCCAGAATATGGATACTGATATTGAGGTGCTTCACGTATTCAGTGACGCGTGTGGAGGGCAAAATATTAATACCCGGATAAGATTCTTCCTAACCCTGGTTACGCTGGGTCGTTTTTAGAAGATATAGACAGTGTCCTAGCCCGAAAATGTGTGGAAGAGAGGAAAGATTCTGCCTTTTTTTGGGCCTTAGAGAAAAAAAAATATATAAGTAGCCAGTTATAATAATGTGCACATACCATATTTGAAGTTATAAATAATACAATTTGTTTTTAGTTTACCTAGCGAAGCTGCAATAGCATGGCACGAGAGGAATTGATGATTTCTTCCTGTGCCAATGTTAACCCATAGTTCATCAAATTGTGACAATTGCGACACACACGCTATAATACTGCGAGAGCAACAACATCGGTGTCCACTGTACGCAACATGATTTTTTTGTGTCCTTGGACTACAGCATCAGCAACATGGACCATTATGCGCGTATTAGCTTTCTCATGGTTGCATGGTTCTAGTGCTTGTTTGTATGCTTCTACTAAATAATAGAGCATATTTTTTAATGTAATTGGTTCGAGTAAACTTTCCGCCGGGCAATCTTTCTTTATAAAAAAATAGGTGCTGCTCTTCGGCATATTTTTCAATATTCGAAACTGTTTTTACTACTTCGGGAGAAGCTACGACCTTGGTGTTAATATTATAGAGTTCCAGTGACTCTTCGAGAAAAAGATTATCGAGGTGTTGAATAGTCTCTTCTAGTAATTTTACGTCGGAGATAAACCGTTTTTAGTTGGTAGCTGTATCGGAATGATGACAATTATCATTAATACTTGTGCTGTTTACAGATTCGGTTTGTAGAACCTGTTTCAAACACTTCAATCATGGCGGCTAATTCAGGCCCTCTATCAGCCTTTTGCGCAAGGAGTCCGTGTTTTCAGTAATTCCAATCATAGGTTTTTGTGAAAAATATATAATACTAGGTATTGTTGCAGAAAAGCGACAGAGGTTCCTAGTTATGCAGGTACTTATTTTTTCTTATCGTCGTCTCTCTTTAAGAGTGCGTTCATTTTCTTGTGAGTTTGGTCCAGTGCTGTCCAAGAGAAGGCCCGATCAGTCTTCCTGGCCACGAATTTGCCGCTTTCAATTTTTTTTTTACAAGTCCGGAATTGTTTTTTTTCAAATTTGTCAAATCTCGGAGATGTACCTATAGCCATCTAGATTAATTCACATGTTCTAATGCGAAGAACCACGGCAGGATTCTTCTTAGATAATCCAAATAGCCTTTATAGTTTCCTTTTTTGATGGACTCAATGAACTGCAAAACCAACAGCTCGAGATATAGTAACAATCCCCAGTATTTGAATTGTGGAATGCATGTCATCGAACCCAGACCGCATTCACTTGCTCGCATTTAGTTATCTCAAAATACATACTTTACCTACCAAATAATAGAGTTTATCTATATATTCTTACCAAATTAAAAATATTAGATAATGCGAACCTGGAAAGACGTGTAAAGAATATTCGTTGAATACGGTAGTCCCATATGTATGTAATTTTTCTAGATTCTACATAGGTGCTTGTATTTCTTTTTTAAATATAATTTACGCATCTATAATATTATGTCAAAATAGGTACATTTTATTATCGAATGCATCTGTTGTTTAAAAATAATTATAAACT
>JAOPUG010147103.1:0-12454 GCA_027564375.1 Micropterix facetella | reverse complement strand
TCAAAGTTGGTCATTTAAATGTTCGAGTTGGTATGGAAATGTCATGCTGAACCATTTGCAAAAAACAGTTGAAGGCGCCGCTAGCACATGTTTTGGTGTTACCGCTGTAAAAAAATATAATCGTGTAGTAGGATATGTCGAGGTGGTATATTTTTTAATCATAAATAATAATATATTTTGTCACTAAACTCACACTATATAATAAGGTCATATAATATATATTTATACCATATAATTGCGTAATGTAGACATTTATAGCACTCATTGATGAAAAACAGAACTGAACAGTTTTCTCGTAAAATATCTATTTTTGGCAAAAATCTTGTCAAAGCTCTGGACGTATTCTATATAAATGTACATATATTTTCTTTTTAATAATGTATATTCAATTTAAATATACATTATCTTTTTCTGTAATTAAGTGTATACACGAAATTGTGGGAAATTTACTAAGCTTTTATATCTTTCTATATGATTGTCGCTAACATGCACTGTTTTGGAGTTACGAGCTAAAAACTGAAAAATGGGATCTATAACACTCCCTCCCACCCTTCCCACCTCCCGCGGCGCCTGTAATCGAGGGGACTTTACTTGACGTTGTTCAGGGGACTTACCCCTACACAATCCTGAAGCTTTTGGAACTACATAGATGTATGCCGCTGATTTTCCGATTCTGCCTGGACTACTTGCAATCATTCGCCCTGAAGAATTCTATGAAAATAAAAGGAAATGATTTATGGGTCCCGCATTTAAGCGGAAGGACGGAATGTCACCCTCGCATTTTTATAGTTTAGACATAAAAGCAAAAGACGGCGCGTCTGAAACACACAGCCTATATGATTGAAGCAGCAATAACACAAGAAAATAGTAAACTCAAAAATATTTTCAAACTCAATTCGCAATGTTGTTAAATAATTAAACCAGAAATACAAGAAATCCAAAAAAATATTGTAAAACTCAAAAACCACAATTGTATATACCCACAATCTAGCGAGTCATATTTTGAGTTACTCTACCATAGTAAACGTGGGTATTTCGTATGATATAAGCTCATAAATTCTCATATGTAAGATATGTATGTAGTCGTGAAAAAAGACATTCCTTGCAGCTATTGTAGTAGTTTGACTATGTCTAAATTCAACGTCAAAATCGATTTTAATTACTACTGCCAAGGTAATTTCATTTTATAAAACTCGTTATATTGCAGTTAATCTCTCATTATTTGCGGATTTTTACATTATTTGCGGTTTCACTTATCATTTGCAAGAGATTATCTTAGTTAGATGAACATAAATTAAAAGGAAAAAACACGAAATATAGAAGGCATACCACGTTACAATAAATATCTCTTGGAGTGCTTTGGAGTTAGAGAACAATAAAGTAATACCTCTATTTTTTATTATTTCATTTTCTTAAAAAAATATAGATGTGGGAGTTTGACAAATAATTTTATTGATTTAAGCAATAAGCAATGAAATTGAACCTATGAAATTGCCGATTCTCAATACTGGCAATTTTGAACTCAAATGTGGCTCTAGCGTTCGTTTATAATTGCAAATTCTATTTCGAAATTAGTTTGTCATTTGTTTTCGCGTCATTTGATTTTGCTCTGATCATCGTTCTGTTCACTACTATGGAAAAGTTAAAATATCGCGATATTTTGGAATATGTGTTCCGCCGTGGCACTAGCGCTGCAGATACAGCTCGAAGAATCAATGCTGTGTTTGGGCAGCCACCACTAATGAACGCACGGTGCGTTTTTGTTCCAACGTTTCCGTTCTGGAAATTTTGATTTAAATAACGAGCCCCGTGGACGGCTGGAATCCCAAGTACACAGTAAAGAATTAAAAACAATAGTGGAAGCGGAACCATCACAAACCACGTAAGAGTTATCAGCAGCCTTCGGTGTAAGTGACAAAACAATCTTAATTCATTGTTATAATCTCATTGTCATAATCTCAATTGTCATAGTCTCAATTGTCTCATTCATTGTCATAATCTCAATTGAGAAAGTTAAAAACTCGAAAAGTGGGTACCGCATGAATTGAGCGAAGCCCATCTGCTATAGCCCACTGCTCCGTCATGACAACGCTAGACCACACACTGCACAACAGACGGTCGCCAAATTAGAGGAGCTGCGCCTGGAAACCTTCGTCACCGACACCGTCACACGCCGTACTCTCCATACCTTGCTTCAACTGATTTCAATTTTTTTCGGAATTTAGACACTTCTTGTTAGGAAAAAAATCAATTCCTACGAGACAATCATAACCGCATTTAAAGAATTATTTGAGTCACATTCCCAGATTTTTTTTAGCAAAAGAATCATTTAACTTCCCATAAAATGGCAGAAGTGCTACATTGGTACATATTTCGATTTATTAAATTTATTATTTTTAAAAAAATCCTTTTTATTTTCCGATATAGAACGGCAATTTCATAGGTAAGGACCTATTATATACGTAATAAGGGGAAAATGCCAATTAGTGTTGGTTATGTATTGTCGTTGTGATGAAACGCTTTAAATTTCAACTTATTTTTTTACGATACATCCAAGGATAATCGAGTTTTACTTGATGAAAGAAAAAACTAAACCTGCCTATTTACAGAATTTTCGCCTCGGTTGTCACGCGCGCCCGCATATGCTGAGTGCCCACTTCGCCTGAGCTGGTGTTGACCCCTAAGATAGAAGAGGAATTACGTACACTAAGAAAAACAAAGCCGTGAGCTCCTTAAATAACGATCATCGTGACTAAAATAATTGCCAAAACAAACGGTCCCGACGAGACATGTCACTATGCTCGATAATGTAAAATCATATTGGTATATGACCATTTCTGTCACGTAAAACGTCATTGTCGACTTTACTAGTGTGGTAACATTATTTACGCTACATATCTGCACTAAACTAGCCTTTACGTAGCATTCTTGTAACGCCAATGCGGTGCAGTGAGATGCATCCTGCCAACACTTTTGAATGCCACGATGCCATACATTACTGCCATGTGAAAGCAGTGTTTAGCACTATTGCGATAACTTAATTTTGCTAGGCAATCAGCGCGCTACGATTTATGAAAGTATATAATACCAGTACTATAATACTGTAAAATGATCTCTCCACTACCAGTCTGCCTAGGGGCGTTCACCTTAATTGAACCAACCAGCCTACTAAGATAGCCACCTTGAAATAATTTCAACAACGATACTAAAACTATTATGATATTCGCGTTTAATCTATCGGTATTGCATTTTAAATAGACGAACTCGCCATCTATTAACACACGACAGAACTACACTACTACATAGAAGTCATAACCTTTTCATTGTTATGGTAAGCCGACTGCCAGTCGTTAGTTCTGTCTTGTATCGCGAGAATCTAACAGTTGCATTTAATTGAAAGTAGGTACTCTTAATAAACATTTTCTTCTGAGCAACTAGCAAACGATTCTACATTTCACCTTGCAGTGGCGCCATTAATAATTGCGTTTTGACGTGAGAATGTGTTAAGACCCAGTGCAACGGTATTACCGTCATATATTTGTGTAGAATTGTATTATGTCTAATCGAGAAATTAACGGTACTTGTCTCTCTTACGTAATCGATGCGTAGCTTACAGATTTAAATATATGTACCTAATACAATTAGTCTGGCATTTTCCGATTCACCATTGCGACTGGGTTTTTCTCTCAGTGTAAAAAGAAGAAGATATAGGTGATGTAGAAGGAGAAGAAGGAAAAGAATATGTAGCAGAGCTACACACTCGGCATTCACACAAGTAGGTACACCTCTAACTATCAACCGACAAACACAACAACATACAACAGGAATCAGTCCCTGGTGCAATGCGCTGATGAGGGAATCAGAAAAGGAATCAAGCAACGAAACCATCCACTTAGATGAAACACTAAAACATGTTTATTTCATCTTTATATCAACGCGCGCGCAAACAGACCGCATCAAAATATAAACCGACATACAGAAAACGCAATCACTCCTACGGTATCACTTCTGGAGCCGTTGCGGCCAAGGCGAGTCAGAAAGCAGGGCAGTAGGCCCCGGGCGGCGCGGGAAATAGGAGGATGATGGCATAATCTTAATTCATAACTCAATTCTATGCATTACGGAATTCACGGAGCACAAAACACATCTTTAATTTTATTTTCAACATTTCTATTTTATTGACAATTTATTACTCACTTTGTAACATCATTTACGAATATTGATATTATTATTGTTTGATATATTTTTTCGCGAGATTATTAATGCTATTTGGTATTTAATCTATTTGGTAGATATTTATAGATAATATGAATATTTTTTATTTCTCATTTTAACTATAAATCAATGTAATAGTTTATTTTTTCCAGTTTCTTAACATTTAAATTTTTATGCTATTTTTTTTTGTCAATGAATCAATCAATCAATCATTATTTATTGTCTTAAATTCTCTTACAGTTGTGTATTACATACATTATTTTACAGTATAAATTACGTTATGTACCTACTATTTTAATTAAATATGATTACGATAAAAAAAACGAGTAAATTAGTACTAGTAATCGATTACTTTAGATAATATTAATAACAGGAAAAGTAGCGACATACATCGGCAACGATGGCTCGTCCCGTGATTGATAATCCCTGACTGGTCACAAATGGCTTAAAACCTATTCCAACAAGTTTCTTTCGTCGCGATTCCAAAAATACCCATATATGCAATGCTTGCTTTGCCTATCGGTCAAATCCTCCTACAGGCTAAGTAAACCAGGATGCACCTGCAGCAGCACCTGTGGGACTCGGATCGAATTCGCTGAATATATAATAATTTGAATAAATATGTAATTATTTTACATGAATTAATATGTAGTTAATTTAAATATCTGAGTGAGACTAAACTTCATTTTTGGCCCATCCGTAGTATTACGTAGGACGGGCTATAAAGTCTGATTCATGGTGTGCGTTTGTTTGTTTATTTGTCATCCGAAGACTTTCCGTGGTCCGATCTTAACCATATTTGGTATGCAGGTTCATGGGTGACCCTAAGCAACACCAGGTGGCAGCAAATTCGATACAAGTCGCGCAGGTGCTGCTTCTTGTGCATACTTGTTTACTTAGCATAGAGGAGGATCTGAACAATAGGTAAGGCAAGCATGGCGTATATGGGTATTTTTGGTGATGAGAGAAACTTATTGGAATAGGTTTTATGCCATTTTGGATGTCATGGATTCCAATCACGGGACGGGCCAAAGTTGCCGATGTAGACTGCTTGATGCTTTTCCTGTATTTTAATTTAGACATTTAAATATTTAGACATTTAAAAGTTTGCCTTAGAACAGGCCCAGGCATAGTTAGGCGTCTCTGTCAAAAGTTAATAATCATACGTCTTGGAACATCTCATGACAAATATGACCTTAATTATTTCCTAGACGTAGGACTGAAATAAATAAATGAATAAATAAATTGTCTCTCTGACAACGCAAATACACCCGTCCAAATAATTAACTTAGGTCGAAATGCTTTACAGGTCTCGCATTCTGTTTCATCCAACATCGAATTTCTTCGTACAACATTTTTTGAGAGGTTCCATAAAATGTGATCGAGAGGCTAAATCTTGTGACGTCGACAGTAAGTGAATATGATTGATTCTAGTGAGGTCGATTAGTTCAATGTTCCACGTGGCCAGTGGCAAACAATGTACAAATATGTAAAAATGAATGTTTCTTTGTTTGTCCTTTATGTGTTCCTAAACTATCATTCAGATTTGAAAAAATCCTTTTGCATTAGATAGCCCGTTTATTGAAAAATATTTACCATTTGAATTTATGTCAATAATAATAATAAATATTATTTTTGAAATAAAAGAAATCGATGAGCGCCATCTAGCCACAGAATTTGATACTAACACAGGTCGAGCGCGGAGGCCAGGTAACTCCCACGTTAGCCGTTAGAGAGCGCTGACGATATTCGATCGGCGTCGAACAATAACTATTAAATTACCGAAATACGTAATCTTCTCGATTTGGTTTGTTTACCGGCCTTGTGGAATGGAAGAGCGGAGGGAGTCGGATCGCGTATGCGGTCTAAAGAGCGGGGGTAGACATGTACCTTAAGATATCTATTCTTAGAAACGACCTGTTGGCCACCTAATCTCGGGTGAAATAAGCCGAGTAAAGGACGCCTCGGATCCGCGATAATTCGGTACGAATTGACGCCATCGTAAGGTAAAGGCCGCGCAAGCTACTTCGAACCTAGAGCAGAACAGGTGGATGTAGAAATCTGTCAAATTTGGTAGTCAGAAAGCGAGAGAGGCCGTTTGGTGTCTGCTCAGTGGCTGGCTTGCGATTGTATCGCCCACAAGTCTTTGCGCTCATCTCGGGGTGATATAACGATAAAGTTCGTTGAAACGCCTCGGAGGGCGGGTCCGCCCGTAGAATATGTCTTAAAATCAAACCAAAACATGTGTATTAAAACCAAATTTATTTCATGGGAAACACAGATGATCAACTCGATAAAGGTTGTCAATTCAATTTAATTTAATTTAACTCTGACAACATATACAATTAAAATGTCATAGAAAAAATCCAGTAGCAAAAACGTATCCTATTTTAATCTATCCTAACTAGTATATAGACTGTTATAAGGAGAACATTTAAATTATTATAAATATATCTGTGAACCTATATAAAATACGGATACTAAACGAGAAAAGGCCGCCTAGATTTGTTTATTACATTCACATGCAGTCCTACGTGGGATGAAATAAAAAAACGTGTGTTAACTGAACAATCGCTATCGGATCGTCTTGATATTTCTGTGCGTGTGTTCAAACAAAAATTTAAATCTTTAATGGATTTCATTGTCAAGCATCGTATTTTTTGAGAGACACGCTGTTGTATGTATTCCATTGAATGGTTACAAAGAGGATTGCCACATGCACACATTTTGATTTGGTTGATTGAAAAAGTCACATCAGGTCAAATTGATCAAGTCAAATCAGCAGAAATACCAGAGGTCGTCAATGAGCCAGACTTAATTCAGGTTGTCATCAAAAGCCAATTGTGATTTGTGAAAGCCAAAAGCATTTCAATGAACAGAATTAAAACACAAATACTTTCTTTCTTTGGGAGGCATTCCAACGCATGTCGGGTACTCTTAAGTCGAAAATTATGCAGGATTTTCTGCTAATGGCTTTAAAGGGGCTAAAAGATATTTAAGCCACGTCGTAAACAAATTAGTCTGAATTCAATCAAACTGTCGGGTGGCATGCGTGTATAGCTCTTGGTGGGCCGGCCCCTTTCATGAGAAGAGGGTGATCCCTTTTTATCGAGAATATCATCATGGGAGAAAAAGGCACTGGCTGAGCTCATACCCGCATAAAAGTTATAGACTAGCCTCTTTCCGCTGATATTAGGGCTCCAATTTGTCGCTTTCCCTTCAGACTTAGGACTTTCAGCAGTTTAGAAGGAACTACTGATATGCCGGTTTCGTCGACATTAAAAACATGTATGCGTTCGAATTTCACTTTATTCATTACTTTTTCTACGAGGTTTACGACTTTCTAGAGTAAAAATGAAGTGCCAGTAGGACTTCTAAACGATACTTGAAACAGGGTTAACCAGTCTTTTCCCGCATATTATATATCTATCGAGAATGGGTGAGGTATATAGTTTGTCTCGCAATTTTATAGGCCAGCGATATTACATGTCGTCTAGTCAAACTGAAAATTGTTGATCCCATTATCATAATGTAGTCTTTGCCAACAAAAGACTTTGTTCTAAACCTGCAGGAAATATTGAAGATCTTCCTAACTCTGTGAAAGATTTGCCTGCATCTTTTACTGCTGCATCATTTCGAAGGGCAATTTTCCGTACCCCAAATCGTTTGGAAGCTTTAATCGTACCCCACATCGTAAGGAAGCCCATCTTCTTTTCTCTCATTTATTCATTTATTCCTCGTTCCAGCTTTTGTAGAAGCAATTAGAGCCATTTTCTGTAATGAAAAATAAAAAAGTCAAATATGGACTACTGGGCCATATTTAGCCAACCTGCGGTGGTCAGTATTACCCACCACCAGTACTTTTGAAAACATAACCAATTTTTAATATTTCCCGTATATGATATAGCATTTTAATAATTTAATTAAATTAAAAAAAGAAACATTCCAACGCATATATGTAAGTCAAAACCAATTAGAGCAGCAATATAATTTACAAAAAAATATGAAACTTACCAAACAATTACTTCGATCGACTCAACATTAAAAAAAACACAACGAACGACTCGCACGAACACCGGCAACATCGGTGAATGACTGACGCCACCTGCCCTGTCTTGTCAATTAGCAACGCCATTCATAGTGATTAAGTCATCAGAGAATTGTGGGGTGAGTGGTCCATTTTACGACAGGTAGAGGTTGCACAAGCAACTTCGAGCCTGCGACCAAACGGGTGGATGGAGAAATATGTCTAAATTTGATAGTCAGAAGGCGAGGGTGCCCTTTGGGTGTCTCCGCTCAGGCCTCGCTGTAAGAGCTGGCCTCTGACGGACAGCGCATAGTGGCGTAGTTAGATTTGTGGATTGTATTGTCTACATTCATTGCGCTTATCTCGGGGCGACATAACGATAAAGTTCGTTGAAACGCCTCTAGCTGGCTGGTTCGCCAGTAGCATAGTCTTAACTCCAACGTTGGTCTATTTTACTCGACCGGGCCATAATTGCCAGCCCAATTCTATTATTGTGAAGACTATAATTCATTTGATAGTTTGAAATAAGACGAAAGACTTACCTAATATGAAAGAAAAGTAGTATACAACTCTACTGGCACCAAAGCGCACATCAAGGTTGGTCATCAATTTCTGTAAAGGTGGAGACATGGAGCGAAGTCAGACAGGGTTGCATAATATCACCTCTGCTTTTCAATCTTTACCCCGAGTTCATCTTCAATGAACACTACATGAATCTGAAAGTGGGGTCAAGGTAAATGGCGTAAACATCAACAATGTACGTTATGCAGATGAAGTGTAGTAATTGCCAGCAGCGTGGAAGAACTCCAGCGCCTCAACGATAATATTACAAGAGTACCTATGTAAGTAATATGATTTAAAGTTGAATACCACAAATACCAAACACATGATAATCAGAAAAGCACCCAGTAAGCACTCTAATAATTACAGCTTACGGAATTCAGTTGGAGAAGACTTGTAACATTATTTTTCTGGGCTGCAATTTGAACGACAATGGGGATGAAAATCCGCAGTGAAAAACTTAGAAGTGCTTTCTTTAAGACGAAAATGGTATTTTTCAGAAGAAACGTAACTCTATACCGTTATCAGATCAGACTTCTACGATGCTGCGCAGTCTCAATATTATTATATGGGATGGAAGTCTGAACACTTACAGATAAGCTGTTAAGAAAGCTCGTAGCCTGGCAGAGAATTCCAAAAAATGTGATATTTCGAGGACAATAAAGACCCGTATATAAAGACCCGTTAGATACATCGAGGACTATACTTCGCTCATGGCATTCGAACCCCCAAAAGGTTCAACATTACATGGACGTAGCCATGTAATGTTGCATCACACACTAATGTATCTGAGTCACACACTTGTCATTCATGTACATTACAACAAATCGCGAATAACAAACCTAACCGAATATTGAGTTGCTATGCTACTCAACGATGGGCGATCGGTTGGGAGGTACCCACCGCGTCGTCCATGCCCAGAGTTCATGAGATGTTGTTAAATAAAAGAAACACATGTACAACCCCGACAAAGCTCTGCTCTGCCTCTGGTCATTTATCCCTGAAATTTTTGTTCTATGCGTTTTTTGTTAATAAATGCAATACTTATTGTTCAGGAATAGGAGCAACGGGTACTTAAGCCCATGATAAAAAAAATGTTTCTTTGCTTAAAAATTGTTGAGTGTTGGCCTGCGTGAAACATAAAATCTAAACACTTAAATGTAGGGCGGTACAGGTATTTCATTAGTATTTTACCATAATGTAATCAGCCGCCCAACCTTTCAAATTGTCAAAGTATTAATGCATATATTCGGTTCGGTAATTTTGAAGGAGGGCGTTGAACCCTTACACCCCCCCCCCCCCCCGGCTACGCCCATGCAATATTATGTATCTAATAATTTAAGGCAATATACCCTGAATAAGTGGTCCGGGACGAAGAAGAATATCTTCTCTTCGTAATCTACGAAACTGGTTTCAGAAATCTTATACATTCTTGTTCGAACGGCGAAAAATAAAGTTGTTATAGCGAATATGACCGCCAACGTTCGGTAGCGGACATGGCAGGAGAAGTCGAAGATTCGTACTTGACAGCCAATTGTATCACAGCTCTTCACATACAAAGAAGTATTTTTATACTAAATAAATCGCGATTTTCTCTACTCTGAACGTCTCCACCCCAAAGAACATCATCGACGAGCAACAACGAAGGTGTATCCCACGTTATCGTGAAGACGCTCGGCCCGTGCAGTATTGGGAATTAATTTGGTGCGGAGGTAGGACATTTCTGTGTAATTACTAGAGCTTCTACGTCAGCTATCCCCT
Organism: Micropterix facetella; assembly: GCA_027564375.1. Lineage (NCBI taxonomy): Eukaryota > Metazoa > Arthropoda > Insecta > Lepidoptera > Micropterigidae > Micropterix > Micropterix facetella. The sequence goes on along the minus strand of JAOPUG010147103.1, from coordinate 1,890 downwards.
CTTACTTCCCCATCCCCTCATATGTCGGTACACGTGCACTAATTGGCTGTGTCATTGTTGGCGTAAACAGCGGATGCAATTAGACAGTCCCTTGGCGCTTTCAATATGCCCGTCATAAAGCCCAAGATGCATTATGCCCGGTGGCAGACACACGCCGAACCATTTATCAAAGTTGACTGATGCATCAGGAGAGACAGGACCGCCTAAAATCTGCACGCTAATTCATTGCCTATATCGATATATCATTTTCTATTCATCGTGTTTCCTGATATAGAATACAGGTACAAAGATGTATAAATAAGTTAAAACGAATTTACCGCGTGAATTGTGTAACACCCGACGTTTGGGGGATGTTGCAACCACCCAGTCCAGTCTACCCTGGACAACGACGGTTGCAACATCGCCTAAACGTCGGATGCAACAAAGTTCATGCGGTAAATTCGTTTTCTCTTATTTACAATGTCAAACAACCGCGATAGTCTTCGATTACATATTACAGCTGTCCTTAGGTTCCAAATGGTTCCGGATAGCTTGAGCTTTAATGGCCGCTAGTATGATCTGGTCGGCTCAATTCGCGGGGCAGCTCCTATCCAGGCGCCTCTTAGAAGAGGGATCAACCCGGTGAAACCGCTGTGCGGCAGATTTGGGGAGGGAACCTCGGGCGTAACTGGACGGCTGACGCACTTACCGGCCATGTTGTCAATCGACTGAGACCCGGAGGGGTCTGGGAATGTATGTTATCTAAGAGGCGGGGGTAGATGTTGACCTAATGTCACCTGTCCTTAGAATCGATCCGTTGGCCACCCTATCTCGGGTGATTACGCCGAGTAAAGGACGCCTCGGGCCCGCGATATTACAGAATATCGAGTTACAGAATATCGCGTTATTACATTAGATTTCGAGCCCGGAACCAAAAGGGCGGATGGTGAAATCCGTCTAAATTTGGTAGTCAGGGGACGAGGCTGCTCGCTGGGTGTCTATGCTCAAAGCCTTGCCGTAAGGGTCGGACTCTAACGGGCAGTCGCGGCGATACGCAGATTGTATCGTCAAAATTTCTTTACGGCCATCTTAAGGCGATGTAACGATAGAGTTCGTTGAAACGTCTTGGGATGGCAGTTTCGCCCGTAGTATTGATCTAAAACTCAACCCCTGTACCTTATATAATCCATTATTAGGTCCTACGTACTAGGAATTTTACTTCAAAAATCGACAACAACAAAGACTAAATTTATTTATTTGCTAATCGGAAGCATAACATTGAAATATTCAGGGTAAACTTATTAATCTGCAGATATGAGAATAAATTTGAAACATGAATTTAGCAGACATGAGTTTGAGGTGCTCATCGCCATCATTGTCTAACGCCTCCTCATCTACTTTTTTATTTATCGCTTATACAATTATTATTATATTTTTTCTCTATTATTTATTGACTATCGACCTGACTATTTAATCGTTTTTTTATTTATTGCTTTTAGTAGGATATTTTTTCTCTCTAATATTTACTGACTATCTAACTACTATTCGTATTTTTTTCTTTTTTTTATTTTTTTTTTATTAATTAATAGTCCTTTTTTGTAATTATTACTATTTTCTCTCACTTGATTGTGAAGTATTAGGTATCATTATATGTTATTCAGTTATCTAGATTAAAAATACTTTTGAGATACATTCTGCTTATTTATTAGAGCTATTAGATACGTATTTTTTTTCCTTTCCATGATTATATTACTTTGATAATAATGGACACTATTAAAAATTCACAAATTACAACTAACATAGTCGAGTTTACCTTGGTACGAGCTTCGGCCTACAACTGGGTTTGTCAACTACTACGAGCGAACACGTTCAACTCGTCCACCCCGGAGCGTTTTAACGATTAGTTCGTTC